>CAJQUW010005689.1:0-175425 GCA_907163375.1 Prostheceraeus crozeri | reverse complement strand
CAACCAGAGACCCTACCGATTGAGCTCCAACTTTGCAAGCACACTCACTAGATGTAGAGTGATAGAGTATGACTGACTCAGGTTCCATCTCTGTCTCATAAAATACTTGTGACTGATTATAAAGGCCTATTTTAGGGCAATTCATGTTCGGGACCCCTTTACAGTCCCCCACGACCAGAGACCCTAACCGATTGAGCTCCAACTTTGCAAGCACACTCACTAGATGTAGAGTGATAAAGTATGACTGATTCAGGTTCCATCTCTGTCTCATAAAATACTTGTGACTGATTATAAAGGCCTATTTTAGGGCAATTCATGTTCGGGACCCTTTACGGTCCCCCACAACAGAGACCCTAACCGATTGAGCTCCAACTTTGCAAGCACACTCATTACATGTAGAGTGACAAGAGTATGACTGACTCAGGTTCTATCTCTGTCTCATAAAATACTTGTGACTGATTATAAAGGCCTAATTTAGGGCAATTCATGTTCGGGACCCTTTTCAGTCCCCCACAACCAGAGACCCACTAACCGATTGAGCTCCAACTTTGCAACACCATCATTAGATGTAGAGTGATAAAAGTAGATGACTCAGGTTCCATCTCTGTCTCATAAAATACTTGTGACTGATTATAATTCAGACATTTTGAAATTTATTGCTTTATTTGATCTTTCTGAAGTAATTATTTGACTGAATGACTAAATTCGTGCATGGTCAGTAGATAAAGCATCAAAGATAACCTGTACAGTTGATGAGTTCGTAAAAAGCAATATTAAAAAAGTTGTGACGATGACCTTACAAAGGAAAAAGTTCAGAGTTAAGAGGAGGGTAGGAATTTAAAATTATTAACGTTTAAACAAATAACTTTTGTAAATTCAATTCAATCAACGAAAGTTATTAATTAGTAATGAAAATTAAGTAAGTAAATTAATTATTTGGTAAATGAATTAAATGTTATTTTCCAGTAGAATCAGCGCCAAATTTGAGAAATCAGCTGTTGACTCTGAGTGAATAAATCGCAAAATTTTGTTGAACGTATCGTGAACTGTGACTGAATAGAATTTAGATCGGCATTCTCTGAAGCTGTTATCTGAAAAATATATAATCAGTCACAACTTCTGCAATTGTGCAACTTCTTTTGCGAACAGATCATGCCACGAGATAACCTTTGATGCTTTTTCTATTGGCAATGCAAGATTTAGGTCATTCTGTCAAGTAATTACTGCTGTAGGATGGAACGAAGCCATTAATTTCAAAAAGGCTAAATTAAAATGAGTCGCTGGTATTTTATGAGCCCGAGATAGAACCTGAATCAGTCATGCTTTATTACTCTACATCTAGTGAGTATGTTTGCAAAGTTGGGGCTCAATCGGTTTGGGTCTCTGGTGATCGGGGACCGTAAAGGGTTCCCGAAGGAAAGTCCTTCAAAAATGCCTTTGTGATCAGTCACTAGTGTCTTATGAGACAGAGATGGAGCCTGAATCAATCAGTCATACTTTGTCAAGCGGCATTGTCTGAATATAGAGGGACTCACACATCCACGAAGCACTCGAGTTCATCTCTACTTCGGAACTCCCTTCATCGCTATCAGTGTCTGGTAATAAAATGGGCAAGAACTCAACTCAAAACGAAACTGAGTGACTGAATTGAATGATGCAGTCGATCTGATCAATTCTACTCAACTCCTCAGTTGCAACCAAGACACTGTTAAACTACTTGTAGTTCCTAATGCAATTTATAACGAGTGAGAATTATTTCCATTATATAGCTCCACGACAGGGCTACTCAAACGTCTGATATCACATGGATGCTTCACTACAATTGGAACCCCGTTGCGAAAGACAACTGTCCATCAACAGACTACTTTGACAGTGATTCTCAAGTACAACCTTCTCCTACTAGTCCGGCAGCCAGAACGATTTCTGCAGGGAACGAGGCGGAAAATGAGACTTTCACAGAATGATGTACATCTTCTGCATACTACGAATCGGCACGTCTGCCGAGTTCTAGAGAATTCCTCTTCTTGTCAGACAGGATCAAAGAAAAACACATGTAAATCCAATGGGACGCAGATTGCAGCTTTTGGCTAAAATGAAATTTTCTTTGTTTTCGCTTATCAATGGAAAGTATTCAGTCTAGAGTCATAATTTTTGACATGGAATGTCTTCAAGTCATTTCCTATGATGTCCATGTGCTTTTATCATGTTTCTGATCGGCAATGCATGTGAGAATGTGGTTGAATGTGGATAAAGTTGCTCAGAATGTTTGTTTGCCGACATTAAAGGCTCCAAATCGAAATTAGTTTTGCTTTATACACAGGGGTGCATGAGCATAAAAGGAAATGACCAGAAGACATTCAATGCCAAAAATGTGACTCTCGGCTTAGTGTTCATCGTTTAAACAGTGAAAAGATAGAAAAATTCATTTTAGCCAAAAGCTGCTATCTGTGTCCCATTGGATTTACATGTGTTTTTCTTTGATCCTGTCTGACAAGAAAAGGAACTCTCTAGAACTAGGCAGAAGTTGTACATCATTCTGTGAAAGTCTCATTTTCCTCCTCGTTCCTGCAAAAGCTCGTTTTGGCTACCGGACTATACTACTTCAGATTCGATTCCACAAAGTGTTCCAGCCGAGCACAACCAATCTGTGATCCTACTGATCTCGCACTAACTGTAATCCCACATAAGCTCAATAACTCTTACAACGTCGATTTGGATGATCAGACCAATCGATGAGCATTACACTCTTTTCCTTTATACCAAACCACTTGTATGCTCGATGGTTTGGACTTTTCTCGTGAGTATATTATTTTCATTAGACCACTAATCTCACTTCCTTTGACTTTCCTAATTGCTGTATTTTTGCTCCACCTAATTCAAATTAAATAATGAAGCTATATTTAAGATGGGCATTAGCGCGACATGAGGCTTCAAGCCACTTTAGCGAATTTACAATAATAAACAATAAAATAAAAGAGATACAATGATATCCATTTAAGGTAAGATCGTTAAGGATTCTTCAATCTTGTTCTTGAAGGAAACGCATATGTGTCAATCGCATCGCTAAGTTTCTGGGGAAGTGAGTTCCAACTACACTCGCAGCAGCTACCGAAATGATCCTACACCAAAAGTTGGGCAATCGATAAAGTATGGGACCAGCGAAACCACAAATGCAGAATGAAGTCTGCGAAGACCGCAATCGGGATCTTCCAGGCATAGAAGGGACATCCACCAGGGGAGCAGCTAGAATAATCAGGAGCACCAACGACCATCTCAAGCAAACGCCCTACAACAACAGAAGGCTTCAGACCGGCTGCGATATTAGCTCTCACTCTACAATCTAAAGCGCAATAACTCCCCTAACAGCCACGAAACTCATCTAACCCTCTGCTAATCCCACTGATCCACATGATCAATTAACAAAGGCTATTATTTGACGAATAGCGGGAATGTGCGCGAGAAATACAGACGCACTGCATTTTACACAGATTTGGTAAGCGCTTCACATTTTCGCTCAGGGATTCCATCAACATGACAGGAATGCCCGTGTAATCCAACTTTGAGATGACACCATGGAAGTAATCAAGTGTCAGGAGAGGTAGATCACGTGGGATATACAGGGATTAATACTGCGAACTCAAAACCCTCAGATCGCGCAAATCCTCCTATTCATCCCAAAGCACTATGAACACAACATTTCCGAGATATTTACCTTGAATGGAAAGTTCTTGAGTCCAAGAGATATCCCAGACAAGCGCACTGAATTTGCTGGAAGATAATGAGAGGATCCTATATCTCAAGGGCGCTGTGGACAGAACGCCGACGTTTGCCTGAGTGACACCATAAGAAATTCAGTTTTCTCTGTATACAATAGAAGACGAATTGCAGACTGCAGCCATTTGAACAATCTCATCTAGACAATCAAACATGCCATCGTCGTCAGCTAAATCATCAGCGACACATATTGGCGACAACGTCTTCCACACCCCAAATTCTGCACAGTCACTTCCGCGTTAAAGATACTGCAACTTGAAGTTATAGGATCACGAACAACATTGATAACTTCTACCATATACAAAACAAAAAACGAAGCGGCCCCATCACTGAGACCTTGAGGAACACCCACATTTCCACATCTGAATCGAAGTTGAAGCGCCTACAACGAACAACACTTCGATCACCCATTCAGAGCCTGGATCTCGTCCATCTCATCCCATCCACCACATGATAACTCACAAAACTAGACCAACGCCAAAAAACCAAAGGATAGTCTCAGCGTTGTGTAATGAAGTCGACTAATGGTCAATGGACAAACCAGCGGTAAGGTCCAAAAAAAGCCAAATGACACAATTCACCACTATTCCCCATGGTCGAGAGAATATCCGTGGATAATTTTCAATAGCGATGTTTCCTTGAAATGAAATATCTCCGTTAAAGCCGATTGCACGTCAGGAAACAAGATCTATCGCGACCTTTTTGCGTGAACAAATAAAAGTTCGACCCTGATTGGAATATAATATCTCTATGACTTTAGAGAGGTAATAAGTTTTGAAATTGGCCGCTACGATGCAGCCTTGCTGACTGTGTCCCAATGTTGACATTTTTCATTCAGGTGTAGGCGTTGTGATGCAGCAGTGACTTTCCATAATTGTGGGAAGACTACCATACAGAACGAAAGATTTATAGACAAATAATGAAACAACGGAGCCACCGATAGCCAAACAGTCCTTCAAAGGTTCACAGGTAGACATCACAGGTAGAGATCATTGTTCGGAAGACCACGGACAGCGTCGAATACATCTGCAATCGCACCGATGTCGAATCGTTCAAAGATTAGAGTTTGGAGTCTGCAAGTCAATTTCACTGATTACAGAAGAACTAAATTCAACAAGTCTGCTGCGTGCCACTGTCCTTCTTACCTAAGCATATCCATCGCGCGCAGAAAACTCTTTCATGAACTCACTCAATAAACTTGACGAAAAAACAACACATTGCCTTTAAATCTGGGTTAGGTTTCGGGACGAACACTACCCATGATACTATCGATGGACCGCCCACAGTTCTTTTCTGGTGAACTTTAACTCGGATTTCAGCTTATCACACCACACAAAGATTGGCGTTTGGATTTGAGCATTTCTCTGTATGACTTGGTCACTTGCTTCCACTTAAAGAAAGCTTCAGAAACCAGCAAAGTATTTTGATCCGTGGATGGAAGAGATCGCTGCAGAGATCGGAAACGACGTTCATGCTGTCGAACACTGCGCTTTGCTACCCGACAGTCCTCATCGAACCATGGATCAGACGACCTTCGTCGAATATTGACCACCTTAAGAGGAGCCATTTGATCGACGATAGACATGATGGTGGAGTCAAACAGAAGAGCGAGCTGATCAACATCACAATCAGTCCAATTAGCAGGGCCGCACAGCTTAGTCTCCATCAGTGACGCTCGCAGGTGAGAAACGTCAATCTGTCGCCATTTTCGAAAACGAATTTCCTCATACAAAGGAGCAGGCCTATGAATTGGTAATGTCCAAGATAGTAGACTATGGTCAGAAATTCCAGGATCCGATATCTGAACATTGAGTGGCTGAGCGTCAGATCTTGAGAATACAACATCAAGCATGCCACCTCTATTATGAGTGGCATTATGAACTTGACATTCGAAGCCATATGATTGGAACAAATCAATTAACATCCGTGTATTACGATCATCTGATTTCTCCAAATGAACATTCAAGTCACCAGTCACTACAACTGAACAAGAGAAGGTGCTCAATTGATCCATCAATGATGATAATTCAGAGAAAAATCCAGATAATGAACCAGTGCGATAAATAACGAGAATGATGACAGTAAATGAATCACTCGTGATCTTCACACATACATTTTCAAAGGATTTCGTATCTACACCAATTTGTAGGCGTGTAAGTCGGACACCAGTGCTCACGACGGCCACTCCACCATGGTTGACTGTCAGGATATACGGATTAGCACGAACTCTTGGTTGATGGACCACAGAAAACCCATGTTGTGCAAATTTCCGAATACAGACCGAATCGTCATCATGCCAGGTCTCTACCATCATGAATACATTTATACCACTATCACGCTGAAGTTGCAATACATCATCCACTTTGTGATGTAAGGATCGAACATTGAGCATACCAAAAGTCAGATATTTGCTCGGGGAAAAGATATGGCGATGAGTTCTTTGCAATGTTCTCAAAAATTGCTGTCGACGAGGTTCCGGATCATTTGACGACAAGGAATTCTTACTAGCATGGTTGTACGTTGTGTGAGTTGGAATATGTCTAATATAGATGCCGTAGTACCATAGGCGGCGTCTTGTCTGCCTTGATACACAGACACACGGCTTCCGTTGAAAGTCACGCAGATCATCGATTTTATACCGATAACGGACAGACATGACGATTGCAGGTAGAAGCAACAACGGCTGGAGGCGCGCTAACCATCCGACCGTTCACTCTGACTGCGAACGATCGAAAAGTATCTGTATGTAGGGTGCTGTGCAGACATGCAAATGAGAGAACGCGTAGAGCAAAACAAGACTGTTCTCAATGGCAAAAAGGGGGAATCGAACAGTCAAACCTCCGCGGGTGAGTTGGGCACTGTACCGCTAGACCATCACACGGTTGACAGTCTGCGCGAGAGACATACGCTATTATTCCCGATTCTGCAAACAGGCGCGCGTGAGTATCCCCATCCATGAAAGCGAGCGGCGGTTGATCAGCTGATCTCATGGCGTCATCTCACCATCCATGCAAGGAAAAAGCGGAGTTCCCTATCAGCAGGTGATGAACCATGTAAGCAGTTGGATAGTATCGATCGTCGCCGGGCGGATGCAGTAGGCAGAAGACAGGTCGCTTTGTGCAGATGTATAATCAACGCGAGATATCAGTAGGGATATCTGAACAGTGATGGTTGGAAAATAGTCTGGGGTGATGGTGGGTCAATTGGTCACTATTGGGTGTATTAACGGCTGGAGTGTCGTAATGACTTATACATAGGTAGTGACAAAGTTTGACCGTCTATCAATTAATTCACCCCCTCTACCCCCTCCAACACTTATCTACCCCTCAGTATCTTCCTCAATTTTCTAAAATATAACGTTACTATTTATTTACTCATTATTAAAATTTTTGGTCTTATTAATATAATTGTATATTTTTACATTTTTTTTATGAATTGCCACTATACTCATACTCGTGATAGTTTTTATATTTCATCTATTATATTGTTCTATTTTTGCGCATTTACCCCCCCCCCAACCCCCCCCCCCCCCCCCCCTACCCGCCCCCCCCCTTTTTTTTATTATTTCCTTTCTACCGCTCCTAATCTACATATCAAAACCGCCTTTAAACAAATCACCCCACCTTTTTTTTTCATCTGGATTCTTTTGAATTGTTAATACATTTTCATCTCATTGTATGATATTTAAAAAATATGCCTTGTTACGACCTAATATCCATTCACCCCCCCCCCCCCCCCTCCCCCCCCCCCCCACATCTTTTTTTTATTTTTATTGTTGCACCTATTAATACTCTTTTATATTAATCATCTCGCATTTTACATTTTATTGTGTTATCCGAAAGCCTTTTCACCTTTCTGTTGGTTTTTTTAGGATTGGTGTGGGGATGCTGGTGTATGGTTTTATAACTCGCTTAGAGGATTAAAGATAAGATCTCCCCCCCCATCCCCCCATATGATTTGTAGGGACGGTAATCCAGGGCGGTAGAATCGACTTCGCGATACAGGTAGATTGATGGTAGATAATGGTAGATTGATTTTTTTTAATAATCTGGCTATTCATAAAAGGTGCATGAAAATGCTTCCTCCTTGTTTCATCACAGCTAGACTGTAGAAATAGGCCTTCAACTAATTTTATTGTTTTTCAATCGGTCATTTGTCAACCTAAAAAAGCTTTTCCTAATGCTACTATTGCTGTCTTACTGAATGGTGTACCAACTAATGTATCTAAAGATATTTGTGAATGTTAATAGAGAGAGAAGAAGGAAGGAAAACGGAAGGTCGGGGGTTCGACTGCGGCGGCGATTTCTTCATTGTCCTCGTGGACGAGGTGGGTTCAGTCGTCGACAGGGCTTCCAACGCCACCACCTCTGACCTCGCAAAGGTCAGAAGTGTATGAAGGTCAAACTTCTCCTTCGGTGACCTAGCTCGTCTCGCCTACTCCAACTGACTAGCTTGAGGCAGCTTTCCAGTCAGAGGAGGAGCGAGGAGAAGTCCGTGGATAAAAGTTTCATTCGAAGAGGAGGTCATCACTTCGTTGATCAGCTGAGTGATCTCGCGGAGATGCGATACGAAGTTTGTGATGAGGCTGCGGAAGGAGGCAGTATCATTGTTCTTGATCGTGCAGGTTCACCAGCCGATCTGCGTAGAGGCTAATTAGTAACGACGGATCTCCGAATCGTTCTTTCAGAATCTTCAGAGCAGTAGAATAATTCTCTGAAGTGCAGGGAATCCCGCGGATTGCGTCACGGGCGTCACCGCGGAGCGCAGAAAGGAGGTACGTGAACTTCTGCACGTCGGAGATGCTACGGCAGAACGTCGCATGAACTGGTCGAAGAACGGCCTCCAAGATAAGATAATTCACGAGGAAGACTTTGTGTTGAGTTTATGAGAATATAAGAGCTTACATGTAATTATAGCATTATGAAAAGTGAAGCATGCAATAGTGATTACTTTAAATTTGCATTATTTGCAGCTCAAGATATAAGATTGTATTGCCAAAGTATTCCAATATCAATAACACAGTTTATCTTTTTAATTTATGGTTTTTAATCATTTTTCACTCTTCCTACCTATAGATATTTTGACCATATTCTTTGATCATAGGTTACTCTTGAACATTAGCAAATGCGAGTATTAAATTTGACATTTGAACTAACGATAAATTCAACCAAATGTTAACAGTTTTTGCAGTGAAAGTTCGTAATGATGGAAGCTAATAATGGGTCGGATACGTCCTGTTATATTTATCATTAGCATGATAAGATTGAATCTACAATATTTGCTGTGCGCTCCATTCTGATTGGTTGTTGAAATCTACCAGTACAATGTCAACTCATGTAATAATAAATGCTGATAAAACATTTTCTATATCTATGTTAGCAACTGGTGGCCCCATCTTCTCAATCATGAGATGACGATTATAATGCAGTCTATTTTGTTTAATTTGATGCAGTATTAGCTGAGATATCGCCAATTTCATGTTTCGACAACTTTTGTGTTGACGATAAGTCCACGGTATTCACTCATTAGTTGAGTAATTAAGACGTGCACACTTTGAGGTAAATGTATTATTCCACATAACTTTGGAACTACTGCATCGATTTTGATAAACGAAACGTTGTCTTCATCGTAACAGCAAGATGAATACAACTGCAGTTCCAGTTTGTCGGTAACTGGTATTTTTTCAAATTGTTTTTTTCACCGTCAATCAATCGCCGACTGCAGTTTGTGAGACAATTCGTTGTCAGGGTGTGAAAATAAAGCTGCAGCAGTCCGGTGATCTGCCAATCAAGTGAAATTAGGGAGATTCCCCTAACTTAGGGAATTGCTAGGGAACGTTCAAGCATACCGACTAGGATTTCATCTAGCGAATCCCTAAGTTAGGATTCTAAGATAAAAATCTTAGGAATTGTTCTAGCATACGTCCCCAGGCTTCCAAAAGTGTCCTGTCTTTTGTAAAATTTGTGAATATAGTTTTATTTATACTGTTATTGTTAATAGTGTCAATGCATCTTTTCCTGCTACACATAGTATTTCCTGCCGTGACAAAAATGTAATCTATTTAATCACGTGTGCAAATTGTATTAAAAGTTATGTCGACCAAGCAGCGCGACCATTGTATAAACGTAATTACGAGCACATCTGCAATGTTGTAAACAATTCTAATTCCTCTGTTGCTCAACATTTGACACTAATTGTAATTTGCTGAATTTTTCTTATACTTCATTGGAGCGTTGTCACAGCCTTCAAAGGCGGCTTCAAAAGAGAAATTCATGGACAAAGAAGATCAACACATTACATGCGCAAGGATTGAACATGCAGCTCAATAAGCACAATAGGCTTCATCTTGTGTTACCTCATAGGACCTAGGTGGTCCAAATGGTATGCGTTGATGACCAGAGCAGTTGGATGCTTCATTCACATCCAAAATATGGTGAATCCATGTCAAATTATCAAATTGACAAGGAATTGGTCTCTTCAGAGATATATTTGCCTCATAGGGCCTAGGTGGTCCAAGTGGTATGTGTTGATGACCAGAGCAGTTGGATGCTTCATTCACATCCAAAATATGGTGATTCCATGTCAAATTATCAAATTGACAAGGAATTGGTCTCTTCAGAGATATATTTACCTCATAGGGCCTAGGTGGTCCAAGTGGTATGTGTTGATGACCAGAGCAGTTGGATGCTTCATTCACATCCAAAATATGGTGATTCCATGTCAAATTATCAAATTGACAAGGAATTGGTCTCTTCAGAGATATATCTACCTCATAGGGCCTAGGTGGTCCAAGTGGTATGTGTTGATGACCAGAGCAGTTGGATGCTTCATTCACATCCAAAATATGGTGATTCCATGTCAAATTATCAAATTGACAAGGAATTGGTCTCTTCAGAGATATATCTACCTCATAGGGCCTAGGTGGTCCAAGTGGTATGTGTTGATGACCAGAGCAGTTGGATGCTTCATTCACATCCAAAATATGGTGAATCCATGTCAAATTATCAAATTGACAAGGAATTGGTCTCTTCATAGCTATATCTACCTCATAGGGCCTAGGTGGTCCAAGTGGTATGTGTTGATGACCAGAGCAGTTGGATGCTTCATTCACATCCAAAATATGGTGAATCCATGTCAAATTATCAGATTGATAAGGAATTGGTCACTTCATAGCTATATCTACCTCATAGGTCCTACGTGGTCCAAGTGGTATGTGTTGATGACCACAGCAGTTGGATGCTTCATTCACATCCAAAATATGGTGATTCCATGTCAAATTATCAAATTGACAAGGAATTGGTCTCTTCATAGCTATATCTACCTCATAGGGCCTAGGTGGTCCAAGTGGTATGTGTTGATGAACAGAGCAGTTGGATGCTTCATTCACATCCAAAATATGGTGAATCCATGTCAAATTATCAAATTGACAAGGAATTGGTCTCTTCAGAGATATATTTGCCTCATAGGGCCTAGGTGGTCCAAGTGGTATGTGTTGATGACCAGAGCAGTTGGATGCTTCATTCACATCCAAAATATGGTGATTCCATGTCAAATTATCAAATTGACAAGGAATTGGTCTCTTCAGAGCTAGATTTATCTCATGTGTGGTCCAATTGGCATGTGTTGATGACCAGAATAGTTGCAGGCTTCTGTGATTCCCCCCACCCCGTTCATTAAATCGCACATGAATTCTTGTCACCACGTGGAAGAACGGCTCTGAGTATCAGCAATTCATATTGAATTCGTAGTAGGTTCAGTTCTGCCTTAAAGCTGAGATGTTTGTGATGCCGAACTTTTCGCATTCTTCCTGATGATGTGCAGCGGTATGCATTGCTTAGTAACTGCGTTCAGATATAAATTCATTGTAATTTTATTTGAATTGAAGTGGTAGTTCGAAATGAAGTAGTAGGCCTATTCTTAAATTAATGATTGCATTGCTCATAATTGACTTCGTTCTTTATTTAGGTAATTGACATTTATCTTCTTGTTTTGCAGAATCAGACGACATTTTCCATCATCCAGAGGATCGCAGATACTTTCATTCACTCTGCATCTACGTCAATTGTCAGAAACGGCAATCCTTTGAAATGGTCATCGAATGCTGGACTAGCGGAGCTCATCCGCCCTCATCTGAACCTGATAACGTGCTGATAATTTATTGAATGATTAACGTTCCTCTAATTTTTGAGAGCATTGTTACTGTGATTTTGAGAGTACACAATATCGGATATACACAAAATTAAAAAATTGATCGTTCTTCCACCGGTATAATTTCAAAGCATGTTTACTTGTTTACTAATGCTAGTCCGGAAATTGAAAAGTACACGGTAGTCCTTGCAGGTAGGCCCGTGGATTTTCCGCATTGGGTACACAAGGAAGTTACTTATGGAGAGCTGAGAATGGCTTGGTTTATAAGGTAACGCTTAGATAAAAGAGAAGGATAACTAAGGTCGTATGGGTAAAATAATACCTGATAATTACTTCCGTTCAAGCTTAATTTACAATCCTTTCAGAATCAGTCCATTTTGAGGTACTACTAGTTATAATGGAGATATTTCGATTAAAATAAACGACCAAAAAACAATTCACAATTGATTTTCGCTATATTTAATAAAAGCAGATGAAGCGGAAGGAATCTTCATTCACTACTTGTACTTGAAGATTATAGCATACTTGAGTCCATTGATGGACTGCTAGAGTGCCTGCTCATGTTTTTCTTGTCTATTAGTTAATTGAGCATTTTAAATTACCTCTGTGTAGTAATTGAAAGATATGAAGCGGAGCATTAGAATCGCAATCGTTCAATTAAATTACCACTCTTTATGCCTTTTGATTAATGGATTCAACTATGTGAGTTTTATTACGGCAGACAATAAAAAAATCAATGGTGCCCGCTTTATGAACTTGCTTTCTGATAGAGTCTTACGGTCTGCCTTTGATATGCTCATCAATACAAATCTGCCTATGGGCTATCCTGTACATTTGCGTGCATCACGTTTTTCAAAGTTTCCTGTTCGAAACGTTTTCAGTGAGAAATTCATAGAATTTCAAAGTGCGAAACGGCGGAGATTATATTTTAAAGTGCGACATTTCTCGGCCTTATAGAAATTCTAAGTTTATTTTCTCGAGATGATGGCAAAATTATCCTTTCAAAACTTTTCTTTTGATTCAAAGGGAAATTATCAGAGGTGGCCATGTGCTCTCCGCGATCCGGAGATTCTGTATAAAGAATATGTGATGAAATATTCCTATCACCAAAGAACTTGCATGTGAACATCATGTAGTCTTACCTTGATGAGTAGGCATAATTGAATATTAGCATGAGTTCAGCAGGTGTGAAGCTGAGGGAAGAGATGCATTGATGGCATAGTAGGGTGCCGGATCGAGTGTGAGTACTGTAGGCCTAAACCACAGGTCTCTGTTAGCAAGAAGGCAGACTTATGAAAAAGGAGAAACTCGAGCATGACAATTCGGTGCGGCATACGGCAGAGCCTTTAGCCGAGTAGAGACAACGGGATGGGAGGAGATGAAATGAGAGAAAGCAGTAAAGGTTATGCTTCCTGTTGGTATCTGTCGAGATTCTTCATAACTCACCGGTCCTTTTCTGCTATTTATGGCTAATCATAAACAAATGATCAACAGCACACCTGCCGATGCTGGTGCCTATGGTCGGACCAACGTACGTACGGAGGCTCGTACTCTATCACACTCGATGAGTGATCCAATGAGATCATGGACACTCAAATAATTGATATCACAGATCGAATGATTTCATTTTTAATAATAGCAATTTCTCAGTTAGCATGCGAGAGTCGCTCACTAAGAGTCATTTAGCCCATAAATTCATTTGTGAGCATAAGTCCGGAGCTCGATGCGCAATCCTAAATTCTCCGAAATCGGACCGTGGAGCGCACTAAGTCAGCCAAACCAGAGCGCGGAAGGCAAAAGTTTTGCCGGAGCACGCTTACCTCTGGAAATTGATAAATGAACAGCGGCGAATTTCTTTTGGAAAATACGATGTGTAGGTTACTTCTTTCAGTCGTAAAATGTCTGAAAGTTCCCTATAAATTAGAAGTTTTAACTAAAACTTCTCAGCCGATCGGCTAAAGAAGCCTGAAATCGAAGCGGCGCAGCACATATTAACATTAATTTATGCTCGCCAAATTATTGAATATTTTTGTAAATTTTTAGAGATCCTTGGCATGATAACCGCTAGGCCTTCACATGTGCATTTTGAGGCCAACATCATGAAGCTTACATGCATCATGACACGAACTTAAAGATCGTAGTATGAAATTGATAACATTGCGCAATTGCACTACACTGATCGACTGTGCAGTATAGGTGGGGCTCCCCAAAACAAAGCAATATGTAGGTTATAGGTTCTATGAATTTCTCACTGAAAACGTTTCGAACAGGAAACTTTGAAAAACGTGATGCACGCAAAATTGCCTTGCATGCAATATACATTGTAGAATGGCGGTAACTTAGTTCCGCTGGTTTTCGTATTTTCATCAGCTCTTCATAGATGAAGAGAAGTGCATATAGTTCGGACACGTACAATATGAAAACACCGACAATATAAGACACGAAAAACATGAGCAGGCACTTGATAAGCAGTCCTCCAACCCATTCGCCGCTTGACATGAAGTTTTATCTCTATTATAATATTTCAAATTGAAAATCTCGCTCTATGAGCTAATAAATATCCCCTGTGGTAAAGGCGACGTCGGCTCGAGGTCGCACGATCGGCCAAATCGACTTTCTGCCGACGTTGGTTGACAGTTGGCCAGTGAGTCGGTGGCCGCTGATATGCCGACGGTTGGCGAATGGTCGCATTGCGATCCAAAGCCGACGTCGGCTCACAGTTGGCCAGTATGTCTGTGACCACCAATTTGCCGACCATCGACCTAACGTTGGCTCATAGTTGGCCAGTGAGTCGGTGACCACCAGTTTGCCGACCATCAATCTGAAGTCAAGCATGCGGTTCGAGGAACAATAACTAGTTAGTGTAATGAAAAGCCGTGGCCAAATATAGTTAAATCCATGCAACTTGAGTGAAATATTACACTCTCTTTTAGGCATTTAAAGTTGAGGCATTTTTATCATCATTTTGCCTGAAGTTTCTGATGAAACTAACTATCTTTCGTCCTTGTCTCCAAATGGTTAATAGTTAGTTTTATCAGAAACGTATGAAAAAATGTTGTCAAAATATAATTCAAAAACCATTAGCGCATCCGTGCATATTTGTGAAACACGGTGAGCAGTATCTGTTCTTTGATGATATTTTACCAAAGTTGCATAAATTTGCCTTCATTTTACCAAAGCTTTTTATTACACTTACTACATATTGTTGTTCTAACTACATGCTTGACTTGGATTGATCGTCGACACACTGGTGGTCACCGACTCAATTGGCTTGGCCTTCGTGAAACCCCATGGCACAGACTACAAATAAGAATAACCAAGTTAGGAAATATACACTCACCTTGTTATGATTGTCATGTGTTCTGGAGTCGAACTCCAAATGGACTCCAAATGGTTGTTTTGAGATTTCATCGCGATGGGTTTTGTTTGCTGAAGATATGATTTCAACAAGCACATTTTCGGTGTATGTGAAATTCATTCATAAATTATTCTACAATTACAAGAAAATCCGTTAAAGTTGACACATGATGAATAAAAGGCTCAAAGCTCACCAGAATTAGAGAATGACATTCATCTTTCGTTACTAAGACTGGATTCATGAAATTGATGTCGATTATTCCAAAAGCAATTATTGGCAACTGTACCAAATAGACACATTTGTCAGAAATGATACAGAAACATATAATTGTTTGGAAAGAAATCTCGCAGATTTTGGAGGATCTGAAACTAGGTGTAATGAATAGCCAAAGAATGTCTTACAAGTCTATTCAGTTTGCAAATATAAGGCTTGAAGGGTTAAGTTAAACATATTAAATCATATCAAGCATTTAATCATATATTATATTATCATATTAGTCAATAGTAAAAGTAAATAATTCCAACTTTGCTTGTGGAGGCAGTACGTAGGCTAGATAGATAAATGAATTCACTATTGCTTTATTTTGTTAAATTTCAACAATACTTTCATTTTAATATATCCATTAATTAAAATGATGAAATCTGCAAATGTAATACCCACTTGACAACCGCTTATGTGATGACATATTTTGATGTACATGTAATTCATGGTGACTCAGTAAACATGCACCAGCTGTACCTAGACCTAAGTAAAATACCAATAATAATTTCAGATCAAAAAGTACTTTTTGAGATGAAAGAGTAGCAGTGAGTTAACATGTAAATAAACTTTCTAGTTATCATAAAACATCAAAATTATTTTTCTAAATTGCGTAACAGAATCTAGGTCTGTAATAAAAAGTAAGTCTTAATTGATTACACTGATAATACACTGCACAATTTAAAAGGCACGTCAATCAGTTTCAAAAATGAAGTAATTGAGAAGAATGAAGCCTATACTTAATTAGTAGCATAAATTTTAAAGTCGCAATTACGAAATTACAAGAGCAGATATAGATAATCAGGAGCAGATGCGGAAGGTCTATACATGATCATGATCCATGAATCCAAATAACATTCAAATTTGTTGATTTGAGTCTTCAAAAAACATTTTGGTACTTGATACCTCCCCCATGTTTAGAAATGTGTGTAAAATCAACAAAAGTGAATGAATCGTCACAAATCTTGCAGTAAACTTAGTTGAGCATATTTTCTACATGCATGCCAAAATTCATGCAAATTGCGCAAGTACTTTTTGATTGAAAGAAGATAACTTGAAATGTAGCGATGTCACAGCTTGATCTGACTTCTTCTGACCCCATCATATGAGCCAATAGAACTAGATTTGAGATATTCGTGAAGTAACAATTATGACCAGAGCCACATCCGCACTTAAATATTTAACTTAAAAAAGTGTGGTCGGATAGTGGTCGTGGGAAGATTTAAAATAGCAGTGGATGAGACGAAAACAGAGAGAGAACAATGCACACAGTACACGAATGTAAAATGCATCGAACAGACGAAGTCAGATCAACCTGCATGTTGATATTGGAACATTTGACTTTATCGTCTCTAGTTTAAAAGTAGGCTACTTGTCCGATTTGCATAAATCTTTTTCTGTGGGTGGAAAATATACCCAACTACGTTGGCATGACGAAGTTTTTTGACAATTGGTTCATTTTAAAAGTTTTAGAGAAATTTGAAAAGTGGGGGTGATAACCCATAAGTTGCTGCATGCAGACTACATGTTGACTTGCAAGTAAAAATTGAGCTCGCATTTTGAAACTTACCCTTTCTATGTAGTTTGATGCACAATAACATGAGATGCATGGTTTAAATCCTGTTGCATAAATAAATTGAGAGGGAATTTGATTGCTTCCTTGCGTGGAAAATCTCTCATATACGTGATAACTGACTGCACACGAGCGTTCATAATTTTCGAGTTATTATGATAATTCAGTATCGTTGAAAGAGTTATTCAATCACTTCGATACGTCAATAATGCTGCAGTTCGGTGAGGTAGTCTCGTAAGTAACATTCCATGTACTGTGATGGATGAAGTAAGTAAATGACAAAAGCACAGGTGCGATCACGAAACTGACGATAGATGAAGAAAGAAGGCGCATATATGTATTTAAATATCCTTTGCTACGGCGACGCTTAGTGGTAATAATTGTCAATGAAAACACCGAGCTCGTTGTGCGCTTTGCTGTGATAGACCATGCAAGAGACTGAACGAGCAGTCAAGCTACTGCGCAGCTTTCCACTTGACGGCGAGGACAATGAAACAAGCAGGGAACACCAGACGGCAGACCACGCACACTATGAGTCACAGGCATAGACGGTTTGTTGCAAGGACGCGGCGGGGAATTATCGACCGCTACTGTTCTGACAAATGAATGAATCTTCACAACTGTATTGACGCTGAATTTTTCTACAGTGATAGAAAGATAGCGCAGTCAGATCAGATCTCACAGACTGAGTGAGCTGATATTAACGCATCTGTTTGATTCAGCGGCTTTCTGATTCATTATCTAAAGTTCAGAAATTTTTAGTGAAGTAATTTAGCGAATACAACTGTATCAATCAAAAATCAACAACATAGGCTTACTGAAGTAGAACCGCGTAGGTCCATATATATAGTAGTCTATTGACTGTTTCAAAGTGAGTCTATTTCTTATTGTAGCCACACTACCGATGATTTAAAAATAATAGAGATCATCAATAACATGCTTTTAGATCGGAAATACGCAATGAGCATAATATGGGTTTTACATTCGATAACCAGCTTCAGCCCATATAAAACCGCAGTTGTATTTTTCATTACAATGCATGATTCGCTATGAAATCTAGAACAGGTACAACTGCATTCGAGGATTCAGCACTGCAGAAAATTCTGATGCTGAAAGAATTTCCAGATAATGTCCGATATCCCTCTTAAGATTTTGCCATTGGGAAGGCAACAATACTCTAGTCCGACCATGGTCAATTGAAAAACGGACACAATCCAACCATAGATAATTGGCCGACCATATGCCGACATTGGCCGACTATGTGCCAACACAGCATTTTCGGCCGACCTTGGCAAACTAAAATTCGACTAAAATCCACCCACATAAAATTTTGGCCGACAGTAAACCGACCATTGCCAACCATGAGCCAACACAATATTTTTGGCCGACCAGTAGCCAACCAACAGCCGACAAAAATTTGCTGACTGACGATGGACCGACGTTGGCCCGACGTCGCCTTTACCACAGGGTAGCTTGCCAATAGAATTTTATATGAATAGAAATTATTGACAATATTTACTGACTTCATTCCACAAACCACAAAATTTCATTCGTGCATCTCTAAATTCAGCACTTTTTGTCGCAGTTTATCGTAACTACGAGTATTTCAGGCAATGCAAAAATAAGATGCTACGCGCAAAAACATACATGTGATGGCTGGCTGGCTGGATTACCCGACCCCGTCCCGCGGATAGGGGCGTGGCGGAACGCCACGGAGACCGAGGAGGCGGGCAACCCCCCACGGGCGATACCAAAGATCAAAAACAGAGCCCGAGGACCCGAAGATAGCCGCTCGGGTAGAAGAGAGGGAGGGACAAGAGCACAGTAAGTGGGGTACATCGTGGTTTACACCACAAACAGGGCAGTCAGGAGAAGTGGACCTGCCAATCCTGTGAAGATAGGAGTTGAGAAGAAGGCTGTGGCCGTTGCAACGAAGACGTGAGAGCTCACAACGGACAGCGCGAGGGAGGGACAGCTCCTCAGTTGCTACGCTAGGGACTTGTGAAGAAATCAAAGACGAACGAACGGAAGTCCTCCAGGAGTTGAACAGGGAATGACGAATGAAGGACTTCAGAGAAGACAGACACAGAGGAGCTGCAGAGGGAGAGCAAGTGCTACTTTTGGCAAAGCGCATCTGCAGTATCATTGCCACTGATGTTTCGAGTGACCAGGAAGCCACTGCAAAGTACACTGAGATCGAGGAAGAGCAGAGGGACGACAAAGAGGACCAGACAGAATGGACAGACGTGGACAAGAGGGCGGACGGGGGTGAAGAGAGCACGGTCAGAGCCGAGAGAGAGTCGGACAAGAGAAGAAGAGAGGAAAAGAGACATGAAGAGTGATGGGAAACGGACCAAGAGAGAGCATGCTGGATTGCAACCATTTCAGCTGTGAAGCTTGAACAATGCGCACCAGCATGAAAGAAAAGAGAGAAAGTGGAAGAGCATGAAGAACAGTTTATGAAAACACACACCCGAGCCACCTGGTCCGAAGGCGTCCAATAAACGGAGCCGTCAGTCCAGATGGGCAGGGTTTCAAGCAACGGGGAGGGAGGAAAGGGGGTCTACAGGAACCAAAGCGGTGCGAAGAGCGACTGGGTCGCGCGGAACGGGGAGCAGGGGGAGGACAGGGCTACGTGACACGTAGAACAGGGGAGGGGACCACGGGGGGGGGGAAGGGAGGGCAGGAGACCAGGGGCTTCACGCGGAGAAAAACAGAGTGGGAGAAAGTGGATGAGGAAGGTCTAAACCAGAAGAAGCGCCAACACGAGACACGGACGGAACGCGCATGGGGGACCAGAAAGGGTTCGCTAGAGAGGACAAGGGAAACGAGGGTGGGAGGCGAGAGCGCGACGCTCACATGAGAGAGTAGAGCGACGAGAGCGGTGAGGGTCACGGACTAGAGGGAGGAAGTCCACGCTTCCGAACAAAAGAAGAGGAATAGGAGTGGTCAAACAGCACCAGTGAGACGCACGGGACACGCGAGAGCGGTGGGTAGCTATCTAGGAGTTGAAGAGGTTAGCGTAAATGAAGGGGAACCACCATGGGGAAGCAAAGTGAGGACGGGGAGAAGAAAGGTTCTTGTAGAGAGAAAGCAAGGACTCTTTGGAAGGGCCCCAAGAAGCGGATGACACAGCCCTGATGAGATCTTAAACGGAGGGAAAAGAGCTGGATCTCAGGGCAGAGCTAATGGGGAAGAAAGGAAAGTGTGTTCGGATCATAAAAGTTACTCCGAGGAACGTGGGGGAGAGCGTGGAACGAGAGGGGGCGGCCCAAAAGAGACAGGGAAGGGCTGAACGGAAGCTGCACGGTGGCGGTGCTGAAGCCGAGACTTCGCATTTAGCGGGATTTTAGAGGAAGGGCGGAGTCCCGCCGAGAGACGCAGACCACAGCGCTACGAGCTCAAGACACAGAGCTAACTCGGACGGCGCAGTAGTAGCGAGGCATGAAAGGTGAGGAGAAGACGCCCAAAAGAGCACGATATCGTCCG
The DNA here is from genome assembly GCA_907163375.1 of Prostheceraeus crozeri. Taxonomy (NCBI): domain Eukaryota; kingdom Metazoa; phylum Platyhelminthes; order Polycladida; family Euryleptidae; genus Prostheceraeus; species Prostheceraeus crozeri. The sequence goes on along the minus strand of CAJQUW010005689.1, from coordinate 154,825 downwards.
CATAAAAGTCTGAAAAGCGGACTGAGGGAAGGAGGAGCCCGGAAGAAAAACGTCAGTTAATGAAGAGGTTGAAGGAGGACTGGGCACGAGCACACAGACCCGTCGAGGGACTCCCCATCGAACTCGGAAAGAGATTTACTGGAAGAGTTTTTCGAAAGGCCACTTGTGCCCGACGGTCCGAGAAAGAAAGTGACTGGGTCCAGCGAACAAAGCAAGGAGGCAGGCCAGAAGGGCCAGGAAGCTTGTGAGTAGAGAGCTGCATGCCAGACCGAGTCGAAGGCCACGGAGAGAAATCCAACGGTGGCTAACACAGGTCCCTTGCACAAGGGCACATGGAGTTCGTGAAAGCCCTTCGGAGATTGACTGCTGAGTAAGACAGACAACTATCATGGTCTAGTGGTAAACCGGCCGAGGCACGAAAACACGGCCTGAGAGGGGTCAGAAGATCCATAGATTCGAGGAGAAAAGACAGACGGGCAAGCACGAGACGGCTCAAAAGAGATTTCGAGATAACAAGATGTAAGGCAGATAGGACGAAACGAATACGGGGTGAGAGGGTGGGAGGGAGGGGGCCGGAGGCTGGGGGGTGGCGGAAGGGGGCGGGGTAGGACACCGGCAGAGCGCTGTTGGTTAGCCAGATTTGTGCACCGGAATAGAATGGAGGAAAGATTTCCCAGGCGGAGGGAAAAGGAGAGGGTGGACCAAGAGAGGTTTGACGATAAACAAAAGAAAAGCAAGGCAGAAGAGGAAGATTTTGGAGAGGAGGAGGTTAGGCGACAGTGGTCAGACCGGCGCTGCAGTCGACGAGGTGAGGAGAACACAATGTAGCTAGTAGTTGACGCTCGCTGACAGGCGAAAAGGAGAGCGCAAACGAGGATTGGCCAGGTACAGGTAGAGGCGCAGGAAGCGTCACGACAGGCAAAGGCGCGGCTTTCACGACGGCGATTAGAAGGAAGGGATCTAGAGAGGTGGCTCTTGAGAAAAGAAGCGTACACAGCGTGGTAGGCTGTACAGCCTTACGCAGAGTGCTACAAAAACCCGGAAAGGTTGGATCAGAACTGGCGAGGATTTGACGGAGTACCAGCTACTGAGCGGAGAGCGGAGAAGACCCTACGGGGGTTGAGAGGAAAGGCCGAAGAATGACGCTGTCCGTTGCCAAGCATCAGCTTTCGCTATTAGCACTGGCTCTGGAGGCGGAGAACGGGATGCAGAGAACATAAGCCGGACGATCCGCATCACTTCGTATGGGCCCGACGGAAGGCCATGCGGCGAGGCAAGGACGTAGCTGATCTCAGGTTCCGCGGACCACCAAGTCGTTCACAACGGGACGGCTGTACGACCCGAAAGGGAATTGCGAAGATTTTTGGCCCGCTTCGGCGAGGACGATAGAAGGAGACAGAAGAAGCAGCGGCTTTAAGTAAGAGTAAGAGAAGAGTACGAGTCAGAGTCGGGACCAATGAGAAAGTTACATGAGGCCCCAGTAGTGCATCCCAGCGAGCCTTTTTTAAAGTTGTAAGAGGGTTTTGCGCTCGATGGTAGAAGAGTGTGTGGAGAGAGGAATCTTAATAGAGATAGGGAGGGGCGGTCCAGATCCAAGATCAGGAAGGAACCCCCGGACCCAGCCACCATCTAGGAGCAAAGAGACGAAGGTACCAGACTGAGGTCTGGGGAGGTACGCCATCCAGAAGACTGCATGCACAGAGAGAGTACGGGAGTAACAGGGTCATTAAAGTATTCTCAAGATCTGAAGAGCGAGACAGCCCAGAGTAGTATTTCGCGGAGCCGCCGAGAGAGTTAGGATGAGGTGGATGAAAATGGGAGGGGTAAGCAGGGGTGCATGGGAATGGTTGAGAATGGATGGTGGTATGGGTGTCGCGAAATGGAAGGTGGTAGAATGGGTGGTGTGGTATTGAGCGAAGTAGGCCGTCGTAGCACATGCTATCCAGATAACTGGCGTGCAGAGGGGGAAGTGGAGGGCAAAGCTTGTCTCCTTTTGCCGGGAGGAGTGAGCCAGATGAGTTTGATGGTAGAGGACATAGACTAGTATCTTGAAGTGAGGAAGGATGATAGGAGCGCAATCACGGCGCTGAATAAGGCGGCCTCGTCCCACTGTAGGCGCCATGAGCTTAGACTTTAAACATACGGTTATGTGTGTACGTAATGCATCACGTTAATGTGAGCCCATATATTATTCTATAGATAACATATATATCCATATAGATTAATATATGTGAAACGGAAGGTGATAACGTGAATTGCCAAGGAAGCTAAATCAATGTAGATATTGGACCGATATGCCAGTAGACCGAGGGGATGGAACAATGAGAATGTCCAAAAACCTAACCCGGACCAGCATCCATCACCTCCCACTAATAATTATTATACCTCAACTCCTTGTGCATTCATTCGAATATTATTTATGATGATCAAGATATTCCTCATGAAGTAAAGATTACTGCCAGCGCGCGGATTTAGTATCATTGAGAATCTTGTCCGATAGTCCTGAGCAGTCAGCACTTGATATCACAGGCAAATCATATTACGAGATAAGTCGCTGGAGCAGTTGAGAGACCCTTTTTTTAGGATGGCCCCGAGAATCCCAGGAGGGGTGGTGTGCATTAAGATCCCCAAAGATGAAGGTGGACGGGGAAGAGGGGAATGAGGAAGGAGAGAAGGTACGGCGCGAGCGGGCCTCGGTAGGGGTGGAGCTAGCTGGGGGGACGTAGGCATTAAGTAAAGAGATAGTGTTGGAGTGAAGGTGTACGTGAATGCCAAGGAAGCTACAATGAGAATTAGACGAAGCGAGCGAGGGGATGGACCAAGGAGAATGTGCAAGACCATCCCGGACCAGAGTCATCAGGCCTCCACCACTGCCGCGGCGGGGCTGAATCGTCCGATCCTGGCGGTAGCACTTATATCCAGGAATACGAAAAGTAGTGGATGGGAGAAGTTTCGTTTCCTGGATAAGAATGATGTCGTAAGGATTTTGAAGATAGAAAGTGAGTGAGCTCCAAGCGGCGGGCCCGCACTCCGTTTGCGTTCCACTGAAGGATCTTGAGCTCGTTGGTTGAAGATCGGGGGAAGAGCGAATAGGACGGAGGGGTCTTACGGGTGAAGGTGGGCTGGGCGAGGGAGGACATGGCAAAGAAAAGGCTGAGGAAGGGTAAGGAGCGGGAGGAGGAGGTGGGGGAGGCAAGACAGAGGAGGAGACAGGGGGGAGGGCAGACGCAGGGAGACGGGACAGAACAACCCGAGGCTGCATGGAAGAAAGAACAGCAGTCACGGCGGCAGGGCTGGGAGCGGGTTGGGAAGGAGTGGGCGGAAGGTGGAGACGGGAGAGGACGACACGAGGCTGCAGGGACGAGAGAGAGGCAGCCGAGGGGGTGGAGACAGGCACAGGGGGTGCGGGGCGACGGGAGGGAGGAGGCCGGCCAGCGGCGACTGAGGACGAGCGGTTGGGAGGAGAGGGGAGGCGAGAGAGGACAACGCGGGGTTGCAGGGAAGAGGCCAAAGGGGCCGAGGATTGGACGGAAACGGTGGATTGGGCGCGGGAGAGGCAGGAAGAGCGGTCTGAGGTAGAAACAGTTGGGGATGGAGAAGGAAAACAAAAGTGTGTAGGAGAGCAGGTGGGACAGACCCATTGGTGACGCCTGGGGAGGGCGTTGAAGGCGCGGGAGGTAAGAGAGGAACAGCGAAGATGAATCCAAAGTTTACATGCCGAGCACTGAGCAGAACGGCCGGTGTAGCCAACGCTTCTCTGACAGACTCCGCATGGGTACCTAGGAGGGTGGCGAGGTGAAGGACCAGGATTGGGATGGATTCCTGCCATGAGGAGCAGGAGAAGAATGAGTAGACGAGGGAGAGGAGATGAAAGAAAGTGGTCGTAAAGATATATACAGAAGAAGACAACTATTTCTCCACGACCAACGGAGAAATAGAGTGGCAAAAACCCGAAGGAGGCAGCGCGCCAACAGACGGCCACTCGGGAAAGTGTCCCCCATTTCGACCCGATCCGGGGAACGGGGCGGGTACCACCACAAGGAGGCGGAAGGACATTAATGACCTTAATGACCCTGATACTCCCACTCTCTTGCAGCAGTCTTCTGGATGGCGTACCTCCCCAGACCTCAGTCTGGTACCTTCGTCTCTTGCTCCTAGATGTGGCTGGTCCGTCCTTCCTGATCTTGGATCTGACCACCTCCCCATCTCTATTAAGATTCCTCTCTCCACACACTATTCTCCCAACGAGCGCAAACCCTCTTACAACTTTAAAAAGGCTCGCTGGGATGACTACAGGACTCATGTAACTTCTCATTGTCCCGACTCTGACTCGTACTCTTCTCTTACTCTTACTAAAGCCGCTGCTTCTTTCTCCTCTATCATCCTCGAAGCGGCAAAATCTTCAATTCCTTTCGGTCGTACCCGCCAGTCCCCGAAAGCTTGGTGGTCCGCGGAACTAGATCAGCTCGTCCATGCTCGCCGCAAGGCATTCAGACGGTTACATCGAAGTGAAGCGGATCGTCAGGCTTATGTTTCTGCATCCCGTTCCGCCTCCAGAGCCATTGCTAAAGCGAAAGCTGATGCTTGGCAACGGACAGCGTCCAATCTTCGCCTTTCCTCCAACCCCCGTAAGGTCTTCTCCCTCCTCCGCTCAGTAGCTGGTACTCCCAAATCCTCCAGTTCTGATCCAACCTTTCCCGGGTGTAGCACTGCTAAGGCTACAGCCACCCGTTACGCTTCTTTTCTCAAGAGCCACTTCTCTAGATCCCTTCCTTCTAATCGCCGTCCTGAAAACCGCCGCTTCCTTCGTGAGCTCCGCTCCTCTACCTGTACCTGCCCATCCTTTTGCTCTCCTTTTAGCCTGTCGGAGCTCACCACAGCTATTAGTTCCCTCTCCTCGTCGACTGCAGCCACTCCTCCAAAATCTTCCTCCTTCTGCCCTTGCTTTTCTTTTGTTTATCTTCAACCTCTCTTGGTCCACCCACTCCTTTCCCTCCGCCTGGAAATCTTCCACCATCTACCCGGTGCACAAATCTGGCAAACCCACAGACGCTCCGTCTTCGTTTCGTCCTATCTGCCTTACATCTTGTATCTCGAAACTCCTTGAGCGTCTCGTGCTAGCCCGTCTGTCTTTTCTCCTCGAATCTAAGGATCTTCTGACCCCTCTTCAGGCCGGTTTTCGCCCAGGCCGTTCTACCACTGACCAGATAGTTCTTCTTACTCAGTCAATCTCCGATGGCTTTCACAACTCCAAGCCTTGTGCAAGGACTGTGTTAGCCACCGTTGATTTCTCTCGTGCCTTCGACTCGGTCTGGCATTCAGCTCTCTACCACAAGCTTCTGGCCTCTGGCCTGCCTCCTTGCTTTGTTCGCAGGAACAAGTCTTTCTTATCGGACCGTCGTGCACAAGTGGCCTTTCGAAACTCTTCCAGTAACTCTTTCCGAGTTCGATGGGGAGTCCCTCAAGGGTCAGTGCTCGGCCCAGTCCTCTTCAACCTCTTCATTAACGACGTTTCTTCCGTGCCTCCTGCCTCAGTCCGCTTTTCACTTTATGCAGACGATCTTGCTATTTGGGCGTCTTCTCCTCACATTCACCTCGCCACTGCCGCCGTCCAAGAAGCTCTGTCTGAGCTCGAGGCTTGGTCTTTAAAGTGGCAGCTTCCTCTAAATCCCGCTAAATGCGAAGTCTCCTTCTTCAGCACCGCCACCCGTGAAGCTTCCGTTCAGCGCTCCCTGTCTCTTTTGGGCCGCCCCCTCTCATTCAACGCTTCCCCCAAGTTCCTCGGAGTAACTTTAGACCGAACACTTTCCTTCTTCCCCCATAGCTCTGCCCTGAGATCCACTCTTTTCCCTCGTTTAAGATCTCTCAGGGCTGTTTCATCCGCTTCTTGGGGCCCTTCCAAAGAGTCCCTTGCTTCTCTCTACAAGACCTTTCTTCTCCCGTCCTCACTTATGCTTCCCCTGGTTGGTTCCCCTTCATTTACGCTAAACATCTTCAACACCTAGAAGCTACCCACCGCTCCGCGTGCCGTGCGATCACTGGCTGCTGTTTGACCACTCCTATTCCTCTTCTTTTGTTGGAAGCTGGACTTCCTCCCCTCTCCGTGACCCTCACCGCTCAGTCACTCTACTCTTATGAGCGCGCTCTTCGCCTCCCACCATCGTTTCCCTTGTCCTCTCTAGCGACCCTTTCTGTCCCCAAGCGCGTCCGTTCCTCTTCGTGGCGCTTCTTCTGTACTTCTCATCCACTTTCTCCACCTGTTTCTTCTCCGCGTGAGCCCCTGGTCTCCTGCCCTCCCTTCTCCCCGTGGTCCCCTCCTCTGTTCTCCGTGTCCCTAGCCCTGTCCTCCCCCTGCTCCCGTTCCGACCCAGTCCCTCTTCGCACCGCTTTGGTCCGAGACCACCTTTCCTCCCTCCCCGTTGCTGACCTGACCATCTGGACTGACGGCTCCGTTATTGGACGACTTGGACCAGGTGGCTCGGGTGTTTTCATAAACTGTTCTTCATGCTCTTCCACTTTCTCTCTTTCCTTTCATGCTGGTGCGCATTGTTCAAGCTTCACAGCTGAAATGGTTGCAATCCAGCATGCTCTCTCTTGGTCCGTTTCCCATCACTCTTCATGTCTCTTTTCCTCTCTTCTTCTCTTGTCCGACTCTCTCTCGGCTCTGACCGTGCTCTCTTCACCCCCGTCGCCCCTCTTGTCCACGTCTGTCCACTCTGTCTGGTCCTCTTTGTCGTCCCTCTGCTCTTCCTCGATCTCAGTGTCATTGCAGTGGCTTCCTGGTCACTCGAACATCAGTGGCAATGATACTGCAGATGCGCTTGCCAAAAGTGGCACTTCTCTCCCCTCTGCAGCTCCTCAGTGTCTGTCTTCTCTGAAGTCCTTCATTCGTCATTCCCTGTTCAACTCCTGGAGGACTTCCGTTCGTTCGTCTTTGATTTCTTCACAAGTCCCTAGCGTAGCAACTGAGGAGCTGTCCCTCCCTCGCGCTGTCCGTTGTGAGCTCTCACGTCTTCGTTGCAACGGCCACAGCCTTCTTCTCAACTCCTATCTTCACAGGATTGGCAGGTCCACTTCTCCTGACTGCCCTGTTTGTGGTGTAAACCACGATGTACCCCACTTACTGTGCTCTTGTCCCTCCCTCTCTTCTACCCGAGCGGCTATCTTCGGGTCCTCGGGCTCTGTTTTTGATCTTTGGTATCGCCCGTGGGGGGTTGCCCGCCTCCTCGGTCTCCGTGGCGTTCCGCCACGCCCCTATCCGCGGGACGGGGTCGGGTAATCCAGCCAGCCAGCCAACCCTTTTTTTATGATTCATGCGGGAAGTCATTTACCGATGCAAGTAGTTTGGTGAGACATCGGCGAATTCACACAGGAGACAAGTCGTTCATTTGTGATACCTGCGGGAAGTTATTTTCGGATTCTGGTAGTCTGTCGAAGCATCAAATCATCATATGTAAACAGTGATTCGGGAAGTACTTTGTGGGACATACTTACGAGATAATTTGGAGAACTTTCATGTATATTGTTGCGTGATTTTATAACTTTATTTGTGGTTTTCTCGGAGATTATGTTGATCATTATTTGGTGTTATAATGAAAACAATTATTAGAATCTGTTCATTTTCACTTCTGTTCATGTATTTGTTTCTCTTGCAGCGTGGGTATCAGATGGCAAAATGTTCTTGCGAAATGTATTTTTTTCATAATTCACCCACATGGTTTTATCTCAGTAAACATTTACTGTACTGGCGAAATCTATTATCTGTTTGATTACTAGTACATCAACAACTTGTTTCGATAGTCATCTAACAATTAACAGACAACAAAACAGGAGCGAAACACTTCACTTTCACTTTTGAGGCCTGAGTCCGTGTACAATTCTGATAGCCTCCCGGTAGTTGCTCCATTCGTCTGTGTCGTCCTGTTCGAAGGTAGAGGTGTCCGTATCCTCCCCATCAGAACCGTCTGCTTCAGTGTCCTCATAGTCCGAATCGCTTGTCTCATCGTCACAGTCTTCATCTCCATTTCGCTGTCGTTTTCGTTGCAAAGCAATTCCCGTCCACCAGATAACCACTCATTAGGCGCAACAGACACTCCAGTACGTCACAGATGGCCTCTCGCCAACCATCTACAATTACTTTTCCTTCATTGCAACTCAGTCGTTCGCAGCCAGAGGCGATGGCTTGACATACGACGGGCTTCATAGCTTGCATCCCAACGTCAAACCGAGGTGGTTCTGCATCGGGCTGTAGTCTTCCGAGCTGCTACAACTTCTTCGCAAACCACATACCAGTAGCATTTCGGATGGCGTCCTTGAAGGGTTTGTTACATGAAATGTTCAGCGGTTGAAGCAAGCTCGTCCATCCACCTGGGACGAACACAGTGTGCAGGTTAGGAATGGCAGCCATCACAAGGATCTAGTGCTCTGAATTGTTCTTGACGTGAGTTTCGTAGAGAGAGGTGAGGAAATTGACCAAAGTGAGTGTGCTCTGCCAGTGGGTGGGTGTATGTACCTGGTGGAGAATTGCAGGCACATAAAGGCCGTTGATGTGAACTTTGTCAGTCTTTCCGGTCCAGATCACTTGGATGCAAGGAAGCACTTGACAACTCATTGTGACAGCCGGTGTACAAGTGAATGCTCGTTTATCATCCACACCGATGAATTTCACCTGCTTAGAGCCGGACTTGTAACGACCGATTTTGCTAACGCTTAGCAACTCCAGCGATGTCTCGTCGATGTTGATCACAAACGTCGATTCAATGTTGTATCTGGCCATCAGAGCCAGAATCCTACAGCGGAAGTCGTGTGCCACGTCATTGAAGTCCTTGGGTATCTTCTGAGTGGCTTTGGTGAACCGGCGCATCGTGAATCCGAACTTAAGGAAGACGCAGTTGACCCATCGCTCTGTGATCAAGTTCTTCTTCTTTTCCATCAAGAAGGCTTTGAAGAGGGGCACACAGATACCCCTGTTCAGTGCGATACCACTGGTGATGTACTTCACGGCTAAGTCCATCAGTATTGCGGTCACCGTCAGAGGAATCTTCCGAGGACATCCGCTTCCTTCTTTTCTGTCGGCTCTTCCTTCCGCTTTTGCCTTCAACCAGTTTTGTACGGTGCTCTTGTACAGACAACCGAAGGTCTTCGTTACCAGCTTCTTTGCATACTCAATCTTCTTGAGAATTCCACACACCATGCGGTCGGTAAGAATATAAACATTCCTTTGTCGTATTCAGAGTAGTGTTTCTTGGCAGATGGTTCGCACTCGACGGGTCAATTCTCGGCAGTTTCAAGCTCCGCTACATTCATGGTGTCAGCAGGCATTGTGTCTCCCGTATCCTTCGTATCCAGTATGACAACTTCCTCGTCGTTCTTCGCTAGCATCGTCTGTGGCCACCACATGAAAACAGGATTCTTCTTGGCGAAAGATTGCTCCACACCTTTAGTCCTTTTCTTCTGAGACGACGTGAGAGAATTTCTACGCTGTTTAGCGTCCTCCGATGGAGCCCATGCAGCCGGGCAGTCCTTTGGTGGAAGCACTCTGGGTGCTGGGCAGGTTCTTGTCCACGTAATCGTAGAGTGAACACTCCCAATAAAATAGGATTCCTCTCCTGCCACCACCGACGTTCTTTGGCATTGGCCACTTTAGTCCAATATCTTCGATCAGTGTCACCCGTTCACCATGCCTCCGCTTTCTCTCAGCATCGACGGCTGCCTTTTTGTTCGCTATAGTTCTCTTTTGCTCCTCGGAATAATGAGGCTGATTCGAGATGGCTTGATCGATCGTTCGTTGTGTCAGCGAGTCATTGTCCTTCGGGGAGGACTTGAAAAACTGGTGTAGAAGACTCTGCTTGGACATGGACGGAGAATAACTGTTACAAACTGAAGTTCGAGTTACAGTGCAAAGCTATTCATTTGTGGAGTCGGGCTGAAATCCCAGCTTAATCGACCAATCACGTATCTCTCAGCGTCATCGAGGGTACGCGCCTTCGCCTGAATATCTGCACACACACAGAATTCTTGGAAAAGCGTTAGCTCATGTCTAAAAATAGATATGACGATACTGTTGCTGAATGGAAAGCATGGTTGCCAAACGTTAACGTGAAGAAAAGCCATCCATCGTGCATTCGTGCTTCTAAGTAGAAGAATGAGGAGAAATGTAATTACTGTACATAGAATGCCTTAGATAGATGGTTTTGTGGTAGAAATAAAACTTAGTTTCATTGTAGACGTTGTAAATTAACCGCATAATAATATATGATGCACAAATATATAGTAATTGAGTATATAGAGGTAAGTAGTAAGGTTATGGTTGGCCGATTTTTTCGGCCATTCACCACAAGGCTCCAGAAATAATTAATTTGAAACCGGCCATCGTCCGGCCACCTTGGATAAATAATTAATTGGCCGGTTTTTTTCGCCAGTACAGTATTTCGTTCTGGAATCAGTCGTCATCAAACACCAACTTGGATTGACATCAACGTCTATATTGAGCATGATATCTTTAAGTTTTGGAAACTTTGCTTCATAATGAACTTTCTCTAGTCTGCATATAACACAACTATATGTTCTTTCTGCACCCAGGTATAATCAATCAAGTTGCCAGACATCAAAACTAGTTAAGTTAAGTTAGTTAAGCTAAGTTATATCCTGATCACTTAAATTATTTGCAATCAATGTCGACAAAGCAACAAAACATTTTTGTCGGCGTCTTGTGCAACTTGCCTCAACAAGAATGCGACGCTTTCTATAATGTCACGTTGCATTGTGAAGAGGATGATCCTATTCGTGACATTTGACGTAGGAATCTTCAATGCATTTGAAGTGTCATATTAGAAAGTTCTCGAAAGTGTTGGAACTATTACATGCGAAAGGACACATTGGCAAGCTTGCCTACCCTTGCCATAAGCCAATGAAGGAGTTGCAAGTTGTCATCAGCAACCAATACTATCGACCCAATACAGATGTCATCAACCGCGTCTAGCCATTTCTGTCGTTGTTGGAAGGTACCCAAATGTTTGTTCTCCCAATGTCACCAATATTGTTGCATCAGTGACTGCACGAGCTGTGATCGAGTTAGCCTGTTTTATATCAATGTCTGTCATATTTGGTTCGGGTACTACATTTACAGCATCGGCAATGAGAAAATGATGTGGTGTTAATGTTTGTAAAACTGCAGGATGACATACACGCACGATTAATAAGTCTCGAATTCGTACATGATTCGGTTTGCGCTGAAAACGTCGTTATTTTCTCAAAGGCCATTATACGCTACTTCCTGCTGTTCTCAGCAGACTTGAAAACAAATTAGCGTCTGTATCCAAAGGTCATTATTCGATGACACTACGAATCCTTAAATTACCTTCAACAGCTATGTTCCCGCTTCCTTTAAATTACGAGAATACCGAGGCCAACTGTCACTTGCCTCACTCATTCATAAAGATCAATTCCATGAAGACCTTTGATGTAAGTAGTTAGCTAGGTGTTATTTCTCTGGAAGCACAATCAACTGTATTATCGTCAGTAGAAACAAAGCCCCATGACTCAAGGGTGAATGCCCTGAATATTGCTTTGATTGCCAGGCTAACACAATGGTTGGACATGTCACGTTTGTATGTATTTCAGATTCTTTAAAATACTTGAATTAAACAGTAATGATCTCTGAACTGCTCTTATCAAAAGTTCGAGAGGATGAGCTCTGCACAGCGCTAATATTGGTAAGTGAGCTGCTTTTACTGGAGCCACTCGTGCACACAGCAGGTTAGCACTCTATCCAATACCTGCTGACTTTGTGGGATCACGCATTACTGCAGCATTCGCCTTTTCTGATGCGTCTCAAACAGGGGACATGTCCAAATCGTTGAAGTTGAGAGATAATGCCATTGTCATCGGCAGCACATCGAGACATCTGCAAATTCACTCAATATCTGTTCTCCATTCAGCCAATTCCTTAGATATAATCTCAGGTATGAGTCTCCCTGATGTACAGGCTTGTCGTGGATATCCATGGATATCGTGTACCAATGATCTTTAAGCATTGAATGCGAGACTGCAGACGTGGACAGTAAGATGGTGTGCTTCCCGCGGTATTCTTGCAACTCAATGTTACATGGTCATATAATTGCATTTCAAAATGTATTTGGAGAAATCCTCAAATTAGTCCTATTACTGTGTCTTTTCTAGATAGAGTCCAGTTAAATTAGTGAACCATCCTAGTTTTTCATATTTGCATTGCTTGTTGGTATGAAGATGAGTCCCACTTGTCGTTTCCAAGATCTGCTGAATACACTTTTTGAAATCTTGCGACAAAATGGGAAAAAATTGGGAAAATGCGTGTCTTCGGTATGTAATACATATCTTCAGGTATATATATAGCGTTTATATTTTTCAAAAAAGTAATGGTAATCAAAAATACGGAAATTCATCAGAAGATACAAAGCAAATTGTACATGTTAGAAAGCATTTCATCAATTACATATAAATCACGACGTGCTATATTCTTAGATCACTGTTGACTAGTAAGGTTGTAAAGGGGAAAAAAGATCTTTTGCGTTTCTTGGAGCGGTGAATGTTCACTTTAAAATGCTTGGTATACTTCAACCTTTTAGGGATATACTTTGATAGCAAATGAGTGTCATTCTTCACAATTCTGATGAATAATTTCTTGCTCAAAGTTTCTCTTCTCTCTCTGATTTCCGGAATCACATTTTTGGCTGGAGCAATGTGCAGCATTGCTCGTCTTTGCAGCCTGCTTAATTTATTCTCCAAACCGATTGGAAGCCATACAAACAGTGGTGCGGCGTACTCTATGATTGAGCGAATAATGCTGTTATAAATGACCAAGGGTTCATTTGACTTAATATAACTTTTTGCCTTTCTTAGTATGAAGAAACGTCGATTGCACTTCGTTACGACTTCACTGATATGGTCATTCCATGTTAGCCGATTATTCAGAGTCACACCAAGGATTTTTAATTTTGTACATACATTGACAGAAAGATTGCATGGCTCAGTGAGGCCTTCAGCTCTTTTTGGCAGATAATAGCAGCAGACTTCTCTTGGTTTAAATTCAATTTATTCCTTGAGCACCTGCTCTGAGTATGCAGGATCTCCCCATTGATGTAATCTTCAATTTCTACTTTAGTCTGTAGTTTCTCTAAGGGCATGATAAGAGTTATGTCGTCTGCATAGGTAACACATTTGGTAGTTGGCAACATTTTATGAAAGTCAGCAAGGAAGACAGCAAAAATGGCGGGCCCTAAAACTGAGGCCTGAGGTACCCCTTTTTCAATGGATATTGTGCGGGAAAAGCAGTCATTCACTTTCACTGTACATTTACGGTCAGCAAGATAGTCATTCAACCATTTCACAAACTTCTTCGCCATGGATGGCAATCGAAAAAATTTATTAATTACCATTGAATGGTCCAGTGAGTCAAAAGCCGCCGACATGTCCAGGGAAATGATGGATGCTCCAGTATTATCTGGATTGTTATAAAAATCAAGAGCATTCTCATGGATCTCTATTAAAGCTGTAACCGTGGAGTGATGAGAGCGGAACCCATGTTGCGAATCTCCAAAATTTTGCTCTAATATACTTCTCATGTTGCTGAAAATGATTCTTTCCAACACTTTAGACTGTACTGATGAAGTGAAAATCGGTCGAAATTTTTCTCTTTTAGGAGATGACTTCGGTACGGGAGTGATGACTCCTTTTTTCCATAATGAAGGAAATCGGTTTTGCCTTACAGATGCCTCAAAGATCAACCTTAATGGATTGGCGAGGAAAACAGAAGCTTCAACATAAATTTTTGTTGGAATGTCATCCAAAGAAGACGACCTCCTAATATCCAACTTCTGCAACTCACGATAGACCATATCGTCCGTTATTGTAATGTCCCAGTCGTCAGAATCAGGGATATCAATCGGTTCGAATTTGTTATCGCTTTTGAATCTATGAATAAGAATATCACAAAATATATCGGAAAGTTTTTTAACACCACCCATTCTGCTGATTTCATTTTCCAACTTTGATCGAGTTTTCTTTCCAGAGATCTGTTCAATAATTTTCCATGTACCGTTTTTATCATTTTTAAGCTTGCTGATAAACAGTTCCTTAGACTTATGAATTTCTCGTTTTACTTTTTGTTGCAGATCTTTGAAACGTATCTAATCTTTGTTACGATACGCCTCCCATCTGTCATTGATCAGCATCTTCTTCAAGGGAGATAGCCAGTCTTTGTCCTTATTGGATAATGTAACTTCTCTTTGGGGTATACATTCATCTACCAAGCTCTTAAGAAAAGTATTGAAAACAATGCACATATCGTTGACATGAAGGTTTGACGGTAAAACAGGGTCCCAATCTATATGGTACAACTTCATGAATAGCTTTTGAAGATTTGATTTTCTATAATCATATACAGTGTGAATCCGAGTACATATGTCTTCATTGATCGACGTCTTACTTGGCTCAATGTACATCACTAAGTGATCAGATGTGGCTATTGGAGCAAAAAATTGGACATTATTCGATGAATAAATTTCAGAAATACCCTGTGATACTAAAATATGGTCTAAAATATTTTGACCACGGGTCGGACGCTTGATGATATCAACCATGTCCATATCATCACAGAGATCAGTACACTTGAACTGATTAAAGTCTCCTGTAATCATTACATTGAATGCTGGTCTTGAAGTCAGCAGCTTATCAATAAAATAACTCAAATTGTCACGTATAGTTTGAAGACAACTCTGTGGCAAGTTAGGAGGAATGTAAAGAACAAATATGAAAGTGTCATACGATGATAGTTCAAGTACCAAACATTCTATTTCACTGGTGACGGGATCGTCAACTATCGGTAATACACGAAATGAAATATTAGTCTTTATATAGATACCGACTCCACCACCCTTTCTTGAACAGCGATCACATCTTACCATATTATAGTTATGAATACTTATAGAAGACGAGTCGACAGAGTCATCTAGCCATGTTTCGGTTAAACAAATTATTTGAGGCTTTAGAGTTTTCATTGTAACCGAGAATTCGTCAAATTTACCGATGATAGAGCGAATATTAGTTAACAACACAGAAGGATAACTAGAGGACGTGTCCTGACGACCTGATAAAATCATGCGTGAAAAAACGTTGATTACATGTTGTGTTTGGGTACAATAAGATTTCTCCATATTACAACCTCTTCACCATTGGCTCTACAATGTTTTAATTCATCTCTAAGGGCTTTCTTTGTATCCAATTGTTCTTTGGTCAAATCAGGATTAATGTATACATCTCTATAACTATCAATTTTCTTCAGTTCTTTGGATTTCCGTAAGATTTCAGTCTTTGTTTTCACGTCCCCACATTTGACACGAATAAGTCGAGATCTCCCACGCGTTATTTTGCCAATTTGATAAGACTCCTTAATCACTGGATTATCTATCTCCAGATCTTGAAGAAGCTGTTCCACGTTGTTGGTGTCTATCAATTTTCTTTCCTGAACTGTACCTGTGCCCTCTGGTATACCAGATATTATAAAGTACTTTCTTTTCAGCATTCGACTTTGGATTTTACCGATTTGCTCTTAATTTAGGGGCGGTGAACTGCGGATGAACTCATTCTGTTGCGAAATATCCGACTTTAATTTAGTTATTTCATTTCTGATTTCAATCTGCTCATTAGCGACTGGTAAAAGTCTACCTTCAATACCTTCGATGCGCTGATTCAGATGGTCAACGGATTTATGAAGATTTGCTATGTCATTTCTAGTTTGCTCCATCAAGCATTTCAATTCCAGCATCGTCACAGACCTGCTAGAACGGCCAGGTTTGGGTGACTGTGTCATGGTAAGTATTAATGCAATGATATGAAATGAACGATAATGAAGTGCAAAGACTTGAAGGTTGCTATGGATACCAAAAAATCAATAATCACAAATTCCCGCGCAAGGGCTCCGCTAGATATCGTGAAGAAATCAGCTGATAAATAGATTGTGGATATCACACTTGATTTAACGACGACAGAAAGATATCTATGCGAATGCACTAATCAATGAAGGCACTGAATTTTGCAATATTCCGCAATGAATTGCGAAGAATGAATGACACTGCCAGAGTTGATAATAAGATCCAAATTTAGTGGTAGTAGGGACACTGGGTAAATCCAATGCGACGTCTGAAGCACCAGAAATGCACAGATTGACCAGTACTCACAGCCGCAGCAATACCGAGCAAAAAATGTGTATATCCACAAAAATTATTGAAGCAACCCAAAATGCGACGTCACAGGAATACAGGTTGAGCAATTACATGCAAAATGAATCAAAATTCACCGAAAATGACCACGTATATCCACTTCTATGAGGCAAAACACATCTACATTCAGAAGAGAGAAACAACCGACCAACCTCGTTCACAGTTGGATGCACCATATCTGAGCAACACACCTACAATTCTTTTCAAAGGGGTTGGTTGTGGATATTTAGTTGAGATAGGTATTTGCATCAAAGTCCATTACAGATTGGACAAATTATATCTTCTATATGAATTCTACATTTTTCAGTTGTCCACTAAAACCATTTGTCCCTTAGCCGACGCGATTTTTTATCCACTAGCCGACGCATCAGGATGGACCACCAGCATAAAATAGCTATTTGAATGATTCATGTGTGCTCTTCTTGTGTCACTGGGATGACTTCATGTCAATATCTAAGAAAAAGTTGTCTTACTTCAGGAGCTAGAGCAAAAAAATGATTTTTTTTAGTTTGGAATTCACCACAAAATGTCCCCTAGCCGACGCATCGAAACATGCAATTTGCCAATAGATCAAACTTACTGTAGTTTAATCAGCTCAGAATTTGAGGAGTCCCCTTAAAGCGTGACATCAGCATACAGTTTCATTTAGTAATTTACTTAATAGATTTATGCAAAATTCAAAGCAAAAACACAGATGTCCCTTAGCCGACGCGCGTCGGCTAAGGGACACAGTTCCATTTTTAAAGGTTCACTTTCCAAGGATCGTCGTCAGCAGACTACATCTTGGAATACTTTAATTTGGATCTCTATGTTAGCATGCCGGAATCAGAGCATCACTATTCTTCAATATGCGAAGAGTTTCGCAACCATGGTAACGCCGTTTGAATTCCATATCTATGAAGCTACACAGGTCGTCGATGACATCTATTGTCAGTCCAACCGCAACATTTTCAATTGAGTGGAGGTTCGATCGAAATGGTGAGTGTTGAAAGCTTCTAATCATGTTCGGAATTATCATGAATCGGAAAGAATTGCGCTTGGAAGACAAAAGCAAATTTGCATTCACTTCATACTTCTGACGCTGGGCATTCTTTCGATTTGCTGTTTTTGTATATTGAGACCAAGTGTTCGTTGTCTCATTCTTGTCATTGTAACTCCTTAACCCGATGCTTGGGGGTAGGAGCTTCTCCACACTCTCTCTAAGGTTAGCTGGCTTATTCAATTTAACCCAGAACTTGTTAAAGAATTTTGGAGGTCATCCATATTCAGGACCTTGAGACTTAGTGAGCATTTCAGGGGAGCATCTAGCCACGCGCGTGGATGTATTAGGAGCAACTTGGGAGATTATCTAGTCAGAAAGGTCAGTGGGGCTTATAATCTATGCACGAAGAATATGGCTATGAAAGTGTGTGGGCAGAGCATTTAATTCCATGCACACGTAGGCCTTTAGTTCATCAATTCTATGTCATGTTGTCCATGTGTGGACATAATGGTAATCTAATTGTGCACATTGAAGAAGAAATGTAATATTTCTTCAGAAACAAAATGCTGAATAATATTTTCCCTTTTCTAGGTGTCAAGGAAGCTAGAATTGAAAAGAGAGCGAGATCGCAGGTATAGACTCAAAAAGAAGAACGACCCCGAGTATAAGAGACGCAAGATCGAGTCAGTCAAGAAATGCTACGAGAAAAAGAAGCTGAGAGAATCTGAGAGAAGAGAAGGAAGTATGAAAGATAAAGGAAGCGTAGATACAGGTTGGCAAAGAAGAACATTGGGACACTGAAGAGCGAGGAAATATGGAATTCTCCGAGTATGTCTAAATCAGAGGCAGCAGCACTGAGAGAAAAGAAGAAGCTTAAAAGAAGAACTTTGATTAATAAGAGTGCGTTAGAGAAAACTCCCCAAGTTTAGGTCGATGCTTTCTTGAAAGTTAAGTAAAAAGTTAAACAGGTCAGACGGGCCTTCGGCGTCCAGCGCCTTCGAAACGGTCGATAGTAACAGACGGGATGCAACTGTGTGAAGTATTTATGTGAAGATATGAGTTCTGTTAAGAAGTGTGTTGGCGGTTTGCATGATTATCGAATTGTGAAGAGAGATTGTAGTCTGGAAGTTCGTGTTTCCTGTTGATCTGTGGTTTAAGCTGTGTTATTGCTTTGGCCTCTGCTATTGTTGTGTCTCGAGTGTTGTGCAGTTTGCGAATAAGACCGACCTGAAAATTACCGATGCCGCCTATCCCTCCATGCTTATCTTGCAAGTGGTTATAAAGAGCCCTGCTATTACTTTTATTATCAATCGCCTTCCTATGCTCTTGGTGCCTGGTTTTTAGCATGCGGGCAGTTTTTCCTATATAAAATTCTCCGCATTGAACACACGTGTATTGATATACTACGTATCAAGTTTATCAAGTTCATATCAAGTATATATAGTTTGCGAACGAGACCTACCTGGAGGTTCCCGATGCCGTCGGGGATTTATTAAATAAAGGACCTAAGTATAGATTACCAAATAACATAGATAAGACGTTTTGGGAAAAAATTTCTTTAGATTTTGAAACCCTAAAATATAATATGCGCTGGAACAGCAAGTTTGAAACTGACTCGAACAGTCGACCACCTATGAGAATTTTCCGCCTACAGGCGGAAATTTTTGATATTCCGCCTTGAAAGGCCGAAATCGGTTGGGTCTCGCAAATCGTCCAAATCCATCAAAAAAATCAGACGCCCTACCCCCTTACCCCTAGTCATTTTTTAGAAATTCTTTTGTCATTTTTCGGACAAAAGAGATAATTATTTTAGAGGATTTTTTAACTTTGTTGCTTGTACATTGTGCGGCTAGCTATTCTTGATGCACTTTTGTCATTTTAGCGCATAGGTTTACCTAGAATCTTTCAAAGTACGGTAGGCCAACATGTTGTAATATACATCGATTTTGTACTTTGCACTAGCAAAATGACTTTCTTCAAAGACCTCAAAACTACGTGCATGCAACTACAAGATGTTCATAAAGGTGGAACAGGTCTGATACATATTGTGATACATGTTTTACATGCTCAAGCTTTGCCATAGCCTATAGTGCCTTTGCCTACATATTAGCGAGGGTAAATATCGGGCGGGTTGAGGAAAAAGTTTTGACCGATGGGTTTTTGTTTTCCTCAACACTGGTGCATGTGAAGTGACTTATTGTCATCTCTATTTTCAGAAACCGAACTTTGATTATTTTGGAATAGAAATTGATCTCGCCTACGGCGACAGCAACTTGCAAATTATCTGTTTTCTCTTTCTAGATTTTGTTGGATCCAAGTGAAATTAGTCATCTGGATTTCGTTAAACATCTTCGTGTGTTGGATCACAGATTCTTTTACATAGATGCCGTTTCACGGCGTATTGATGAGCTTCTCCTTCCACTGTCTCTCTTTTATTCCGTCTTCAGTAAAGATCATAGTGTGAAAGAAGAATTGATGAATGATATTCAGGATGAAAAGCAGAGGAAGAATGTTGGTGCTTTCTTGGAAAAGATCAGGAGTACGCGTTACACTGTAGCGGGTTTAGCGCGCAAAGAAAGCATTGCAAAGGTGTTGTTTCTCGACCGAATGAACTTGCTCTTGCAAATCAAGTTCCACAACGACATCCTACCATATTTTAGAAGCTATTTGAAACTTTTCCAGCATGAAGATCCGAAGATGGATCAGCTGCATCCATCAATGTGGCGTTTGACACTGAATCTTCTTTCGTTCTTTGTGACTCCAGAGGCATTGAAACAGAGTCAACAAGACAGAGCTGCATTGCTTGATGCCTTGCAGAGAGAAGAGAGTCTTCTTCCGCTGAAGTTCATGTTCGTTGGCACTTCCTGTACAGTATTCGATCCGCGTATCTTCGATCCACTAGGCATCTTCTTACAAAACTTACTTACTTACTCTTACTCCACGTTTAACGTCCGTTGAATCCCATCTCCTGGGGCTGGACGGTTGATGGCTCTCTTCCATTCATCTCGGTTGGCAGCGAGTTCTTCGGGGATTCCTATTTTCCTCAGATCTTCTGAGACACATTGACGCCATGTTCTTCTTGGTCTTCCGACGGCTCGACGCCCTGGGACTTCCATGCTTTCCACTCTGCCCAAGCAGTTTCCCTGAGCTCTCTTTTCATGACGGAACCATCTCAGACGCCTTCAGACCACACATTCTTGCCACTTCCGCACTTGATCTTCCGTCGCTCCATTTTACTATACAAAACTCCCTGTAGAAAACCCATTCATATCCGCTTTGTCGTCTTTATCTCCCAGCCAGAGTGGATCTTCAACGGCCCTTGATTCCATGAAATACCTGGCATCATGTCTGAATGCAGATCATTCAGTCCTTGCATTGCCGGAAATCCACGCCTACGTTTCGACCACCAGTGACAAGAATCAAGTGATGGAAATGAGGCCGAAGGAAGGACTGGACAGCTACTGGTACCGTGCAACAGCTGAAATGAATTGGCCAAATTTGTGGAGTGTTATAAAGCGCGCATTGACCTGTTTCCACGGACCCTATGTCGAAGGGGCGTTCAACCGAATAGGGCAGCTGATCAGGAACGACCGAAGTCGGCTCGATGTTGCCAATGTATCGGCTCAGTTGACCATCAAGTATTCCTTGAAGGCCAAACAAAAACGTGGGTTTTCTTGCTTTCATCGAACGGATATTCGAAGAAGCCCATACTACACAAATTTATTGCCAAACATGGCCAAAGCTTGGAAGATGCTACGTGCGTCACAGGCAGCGTCTGAGCGCAGGCCTGCCGCTGGCCTATTCAAGCGCAGCAGACTCCTCCTGGAAAGAAGAAAAAGACGGGAAAAATTGCAGGGATCAACGAGAACTGCCTTGATCCGAAGAAACCTTTGGCTGTCTCGTGGTATGCCTGATCAAAGTCGGGTTTCTGAAGATACTCCCCACACCCAAGCAGTCGATGCATCGGAACTGCCTTCTGAAGGTGCCCAGTGCGACAAAAGACCAGCAGAAGATCCTGTGGACAAGAGCCAGCCCAGAAAGAAGATGAGACAAACTACACTGTTTTCCCACTTGCCATAGTTAGGGATTTTTGACTTGTGACTTGTCTGTGATTCATATGCATGTGCTATTAATACCAGTGTGATATTTTATATAGATTCAATGTTTTCACACAAAGCATGTACATAGCCAGGTTAAAAAATGTTCCTGTTGGAATATGTGTCACAATATGTAGGGCTAGCCGCAGGTTAGCCACGCCTAATAGGATACGAAGACGATTAATAATTAGGCCTACATCGTCTTCGATTGAGTATGCGCGCTGCTTCACCTGTATTTGTTCAAGAATTGTACTGGATGCTACAGTATGCATTTAAACGAAAGCGCTTTGTTATGCGCTTTGTGCTCATATTATTTGAAAGGAAACTTCGGTCTGTTTCTGCATGTTTTTCCAATTTCTTCAAATGCCAAAATTAACTGGACATATGGTTGTCTATATGATTATATAATAGCGCCTACGTGTACGTCAGATTACCAATTTGTCTTAAAAATATGTCTACCATGCCAGCCGGCGCTAGTGCTTTGCAGTGTTTATAATCTCTTTTTGCGTGGAGTTTTTATCTCTAAGATAATTTTAAAACTTTAAAAGATCCCCGAACACCATTTTCCATACTACTAATTTTTCCGCCTTGGGGAAAGTAGATAATTCTCATGGGTGCAGCCGACCTAAAGTACTGAATGTACCGTTTGATAAGAATACCTGTCGCCTGCCACCTAAAATGGATGAGGCTATAGAAAACAAATTAATTCGTTTCGGTGACGACTTGAAAGAAATTTTAGATTGCGAGACATCAAAACTTCGTAAAAGTAAAGAATTTATAGAAGTAAATAAAGCTTGTAAAATGACGAAGGAATTTTTAAGCAAAAATAATTTACAATGTGTGCGGTCTGACAAAACTAACAGATTCGTAGTTTGTAATTCGGAGGATTTAACTAAAAAGAATGAGATTATTCTTCAAGATAACACAACTTATCAAGTAATGAATAAAAGCAAAGCTCAAGCAATAGAAAACCAAGCAAACAAATTAATTAAGAATATTATTAAAAATAGTTCCTTGCACGATCAAAGTGATAAATTAATAAGCACTGGGACAAACCCAGCAAAATTCTTCTCTTTCATAAAAGACCACAAAGATAAGACTGATGAAGGATTTCCGGTTCGACCGATTGCCTCAGTAAGGAATACGCCCATAGAAAAAATTGACTGGGTTGTTTCTTGAATACTGTCATAGACATTACCTTTAGTTCCTGCCAATTTAGTAAAAACTGAAGAGTTAATTAATATGTTAAACAATTTGCATACTTGTAATTTAGATAACAAAGTTTTTATTTCATTGGACGTACAAAGTTTGTATCCTAGTATTCCGTTAGAAACCGGTATTGAGTATAATATGAAACATCTAAGAAAGCACTGGGATAGGATTGACAGTTTTGGCACAAGCGTAGAAAACATTGAAAAATTATTGACGTTTATTTGCTATAACTATGAGATTGAGTACAACGGCAAGACTTATAAGCAAATTAAAGGTGTACCGATGGGCTGCCACTTTGCGCCACCGTTCGCAATTATATTTCTCCATACTATCGAATCGGAGGCGTTGGGGATGTTGGGTTTTGACCCCACAATATATAAGCGGTATATTGACGACATAATACTTGGTCCTTTAGATTACGACGAAAATATATTTAACCAAATATTGAACGTCTTTAATTCAATAAATCCCAATATCAAGTTTACTCTTGAAGCACCTAAACCTAGTAAATGGCTGAATTTTTTAGATATCAAGATAAAGATAGTTAATGAAATTAAATACTCTTGGTATCATAAAGAATGCCACTCCAACATAGCTTTGAGAAAAGATTCTTTTCTTCCGAGACACATTAAATCAAATTATATAAAGAGTAGTGCACATACTATATCTCAACGATCAAATGATCCAGAAATTAGGAATGAGAATTTAGCAGAGTTTGACCGAATTCTAGAACAAAATCAACACACCGAAAAGGAGCGCGAAATAAGTACTAAAACAAAAAAATCAAATAAAAGAAATAGTATAAGTAAAGAAAAAGAAAATAATTTTCAATTTAAAGTGCCCTACGTTAATGACCGGTGTAATCGCAAAATAAACAAACTTATTAAAAAATATGATTTACCGGTACGTTTGATTAATGAGTATGGTTATCAATCGGCCAACTACCTTAATAATAATAAGAAAGAAAAATCATGCTCTTGTAATATTTGCAGTGATTTTAAGAACAATAAATACTCGTGCAGAGACAGATACGTAGTATATCAATACACGTGTGTTCAATGCGGAGAATTTTATATAGGAAAAACTGCCCGCATGCTAAAAACCAGGCACCAAGAGCATAGGAAGGCGATTGATAATAAAAGTAATAGCAGTGCTCTTTATAACCACTTGCAAGATAAGCATGGAGGGATAGGCGGCATCGGTAATTTTCAGGTCGGTCTTATTCGCAAACTGCACAACACTCGAGACACAACAATAGCAGAGGCCAAAGCAATAACACAGCTTAAACCACAGATCAACAAGAAACACGAACTTCCAGACTACAATCTCTCTTCACAATTCGATAATCATGCAAACCGCCAACACACTTCTTAACAGAACTCATATCTTCACATAAATACTTCACACAGTTGCATCCCGTCTGTTACTATCGACCGTTTCGAAGGCGCTGGACGCCGAAGGCCCGTCTGACCTGTTTAACTTTTTACTTAACTTTCAAGAAAGCATCGACCTAAACTTGGGGAGTTTTCTCTAACGCACTCTTATTAATCAAAATGATCTCCCGACGACTGGTCAACTATGTGAAGAACTTTGAGGTTAAAGTCGATGAACAAATCACTCCAAAGAAAAATTTGGTAGATTCGTAAAGCAGAAAAACGGAAGAAGTCAAGAGAGATTGAAGTTTATGAAAGAAGCAGCTCGCCATCCAAAATGGCGGATTCCACAGCTCGATCTCCAAATGAAACAAGAAAGGCATTAATTGCACATTACGCGATTATGCGTCACTATCGATCAAGAACGCAAGCCAAAAGCATTCTTACGGCGGCTGCTCGATGCATTGCCTGAAGTACAAGGGCATGCGAAAGCACTTCAAAACTCATGATATGTGTCTAGGCCTACATAAATATTGATAGGGCTTGCTGACAAGTAATTGGCAACTCTTGCCAACAGCTTGAATAAATATAGCTGTATTTCCAGATAACTCAAGTAGATATTCGCATGTCTTACGTTCATGTATCAGAAACTAAGAAGCTACACAGAGTTGATCACGCTATTTGAAGACAAGATGAAATCTTATGCAAGCCATCTTTATCGTCTGGTCCACCAGTGTCGACAGATCAGAGCAGTGAAGTCACAAATTCAGCCGAATGAGCTTGTGCTGCATATAGATTTCTCAGAGAACTATTCAGCCAAGTATGGACGCGAAGTACAAATGGCGCATTTCGGACACCGGCATCAGGTAGTGATACACCAAGGAGTGTGCTACACGAATTCGAAGTCTCCACAGTCATTCGTTACTCTTTTCGATGATAACCGGTTGCTGGTCATCTAAATTCCTACATGACACACTTAGACTCCTCTATTACGAAGCTGATAATTTCGGACTCTCCCACGAGTCAGTACCGAAATCGGTCGATGATGTACCTTATGGCACAAATCTGCAAATCCCACGGAGTCAGTGCTTTTGAGTGGATGATCTCTGAAGCTGGCCACGAAAAAGGTGCACCCGATGGCGTTGGTGCGTCAGTTAAACGGCTGGCGGATGCGTTTGTAGCTCAACAGCTACATTCCGTACATGCTGCAAAAGACATCTTACCTTTATTGGATGAAACCAAAATCAACGCAATGATTGTGAGCATTTGTCTGTATGTTGTGTGTGTTGTTGGCTGTAGGCCATGAGAGGATCCTTGATTTCTTATAGACCTAGGCAATGACTGTGGATTGCTCTACGATTGTATTTGGACCTCAGGCATAAACTGATGCTTTCTCTTTGTGCATGCATACAAAATACTGTTTACTATATTGCACATTGTTTTTTAGCAAACATGTACAGTATATTGGAAATTGAAAGCTTGCTTAAAATCACATCAAAATATCTTCTTGTAGGTCACAACTCGAGAGATTGAAGTAATGAAGCGAATGCTGCTCAATATTCGCCTGCGACCGATGACTGGAATAGCCAAGTGTCACCAAGTAAAATACAAGGAAGTCGATGACGTTTTCATTTACAGGCATCTTGCTTGCCGTTGCACTCAAGCATGTGATTGCTATGATACAAAGACATGGAAAGTTTGATATGTGACATTTTACAGCTTTCAACAATAAAAGAAAATTCATGAATGTCAAAAGCTTTTCAAATAATGGGGCCGATGCCAATTAGATCTAATTGGAAGCTATATTTTGCAATTTGCATGCATTAAGCTTATCCAATTCTATTGCTTGGGTTATGAGAAAATATAATCTTTTTGAGGTGCTGTTGCAACAACATTCATTTGCAGAACAGTCAAGCAACAATGACCCTTTACCGATGCAAATGTCCCTTAGCTGACGAAGACTGTCCCTTAGCCGGCGCAAGATGTCCCCTAGCCGACGCAGGCTGTCCCTTAGCCGACGCTTGAAAATTGAAAGTGGGTCCTATTTCAAAAGCGCGTGAAGTGGTGTGCTTTTTATCAATGAAAAATTGATAAACAGTAGTTAGACAACACGCCTAGCGCATATTTGAGTGCATTTGAGATTCAAAATCTGAAAGACACATTTTTCCAAAAATTAGGATTCATTTGCGGATTTGCCCATTTATTATGCATCAATTTTCCCAAGTAAAAGACCAATCTACGAAATATATGCGGTTTTTGGCGACGTGTCGAAGCACTAGTTCGTCGTCATGCGATATTTCACAATTACGGTATGCTGGTCAAGCATTCAATGTCAGGTGAATTGACAATAATGACGCTCACATTATCGATCTACGTCACACTGGTAATATGCACGACAATCAAGACATAAAGTCTATGAAAGAGTGACTGCACGGCTACAAATGTCGAAGTATAGAAACTATTATCAAAATGCATGCATAAATGATTAAAATAGAACATAACAATTATGTGAATGCTCTAACAGCATGACCAATGGAACAACAAAGGAAAAATAATTACATGTACAAATCAATGAAGAAGATTAAATATGGAACAACCTATAGTCATGAACTCCTCTTTGCCATTCAGAGGTGGTTTCAGTTGCCTTATAGTCATGGCTTCATCAATTCGGCAACGTATTTCACATTTATGGTAAATGTAAATATTTCCTTGGGGTGTTAATTATGAGAATAAGAAGAATGTAGGAATATACATGTAGCTTTACTTCCCTGTAGGTACGAGTACTCCGAGACTAGATCATGTAAAAAACGGGTGGTGATGCCCATGTAAAAGACATCACACACATTTCACAGACTCCTTTGTTAGCCACATTGAAGGCTGTACATGATTGGGGATCGTTGATTATACATAAGCGTTTGGAACATGTTGAGAAGCGCTTATTTTTGTTCAGATGTTGGGATAAAGTATTTCTTGATTTTTTTACGATGCGCATGTTAAGATCGGAATTATGAGAAAACCAGAGGAAACTTCCACAGGTACCAATGCATATATTACGTAGCTCTCCTGTCGTTTCGCCTAGTCGGGTTGATCACAGGAAGTTAAAGACGATACAATCGTTTAGCATGGCATGATTCAACACGTGACATTCATCGAACACGTTCAGCATGGAATGATTTAACACCTGACAGACATTGGACAATAGAAAAATTACAAAACGTACACTAAAATAGTTAAGAACTTACTACTAAAAAAGACAAACTAAGTAGACTGTACAAATACTAAAGTTATGAAGAGAGTAAAACTAAGCAAGAGAAGATCGTTAAGAGCTAGCATGAGATAAAGATACGAAGAATGTCACGTGTTGAATCATGCCATGCTGAACGATTGTATCGTCTTTCACTTCCTGTGATCAAGCCGACTAGGCGAAACGTCAGGAGAGCTACGTAATATATACGTTGGTACCTGTGGAAGTTTTCCTCTGGTTTTCTCATTATACACTCCGGGTACGCGTGGAACAGCACAATCTTGCATCGGAATTATGCATTATGTATTGTAGTCTATAGTTGAATTTGTCAGTGATGAAAGGCGCTTTCAACAAATAGGAATCAGTGAAGTCATTTTTTTGGCACTTGCGGCGTTTAGACTTCGCTCTCATGGATAGATGTTCGATTATATCCATTATCCGCGAATTTATTAACCATTTGAGATGCTGCGAAAGCTTCAGCGTCATCTGAATTGCATAATCTATCCATACATCGGAATTCCTCTATAATCTCATTTCTCTTAATTGAGGCTGGTAGAGCTGATGATGAGTGAATGAAAATTCCTCTGTTTGATTCTTTACAATAGAGTTAATGATCGACAGCGCCATCATCATGAATTTTGATGACTGTATCAAGTACAGGAAGATAACCATCATTATCTGGAGTACACATTTCGAATTTGATGGTGTTATGAAGTTGGTTTACACGAGCAATAGTTTGTTGTAAGTCGACATAATCATAACGCAATCATCAATATATCGTAGAAAGATTAGTGGATTGGATAATGTTCGTTGGGAAACTGTCGACCTCTCCAGGCGGTTCATAACCAAAATTGCGAAGGTGGGAGATGCCTTGGAGCCCATAGCAAGACCTCTTTTTCGACACTAGAAATGTCCATCAAAATGAAAGGTATTCCGTCTTGAATTCGTTCTCATGGGAACAAGCACGAAGCAATTCCATCATTCAAAGGACTTTTATACTTCTTGGGAGACAAGCTAATCGGAAATGCATATTGTGTTTGGAAGAGGAACAGAGACTTATGAAGTGTGAGAAGAAGACGTGAGAAATATAGGGAAAAGAAAGGGAAGGAATGCAACAAAATGCCATGTTTGGAAGGTCTTGGATTCAAATAAATATCGAAGAAACGATAGAAATTGAAAGACAGGGATGCGAGATTGGAGAAAGAAGAGGCTAGCACTCAAATGATTTTGTCTGCAAATACGTTGCTCCTGGAGGCTGCGGAGAAGTTGAAGAAAGCAGTCAAGTAGAATGATGCAACTGAAAAGTGTAGACCATGTCTGAGACCACGACGAGCAATTTGAAAGCAGTAGATGTTGAATTTCAAAGACGAGGGCGATGCACAACATGAAATGGAGAAAAATAAGCTGACAGGTAATGCCTGAAGCATTCATCCAGAAGAAGAATGGATTTTGTAGTTCGCAGTAGTTCCAGGATATTGCTCTTTCGTTCATTTTACTTGTTACAATATTTCACCACTATATTGTAGTGGTCACTT
This sequence comes from Prostheceraeus crozeri, assembly GCA_907163375.1. Taxonomy (NCBI): domain Eukaryota; kingdom Metazoa; phylum Platyhelminthes; order Polycladida; family Euryleptidae; genus Prostheceraeus; species Prostheceraeus crozeri. Next base: position 126,126 of record CAJQUW010005689.1, on the reverse strand, counting down.
TCGAATTCTTGGCTATCTTATAGCCCCTCCATCACTATGAAGTACATTCAACACCCTAATTGACTTGTACATTGACCTTTCATGTAGAATTAGAATCTGATAGCCACTCCATCACTATGAAGTACATTCAACAACTCAGTTAACTTGACATTGACCTTTCATGTAGAATTTGAGAACTCCCCTTCAAGGAATTAATTTGAAATCGCTGTCCAAATTAGTGTGATGCATTATTTATGTAATACATGCACCATGTAATACTAGGAAATATCTTAGAATTCACCATGTGAAATTAAGGAACATCTTTGAATTCAAAATCGTCGAAAATTTCAAAAGTTAACATAATTCGCAAAATGGTTGGCCACACTGATGTTTAAATGATACATTGCATTGTCGGATTTTCACTGATCTACAGCACTTAATTACAACAGTAACAATTTACTTGACTCATTCTCTAGTAGACTCTCTAACTTCATTGCGATCGTTTGCTTGCTTCAATTTCATAATTGAATCTTAAGTGTCGAAAACGGCATTTAACCCAATCCCTTGCAACGTGTAATTTCGTTAGACAGAAGTGTCTGCAAAATGTATCCACATGCTATTATCAGTGCTTATAACATGGTTTTATGAGTCAGGAGTATTGCATTGTATTCAACAATCATCAGTGATGAAACCAAATATACTTCTTCTGGTTAGGTAAAATAAATATCAAAAAGATTCTGACAGAATCAGAATTTCAGTTATCAATGACTTATGACTGACATTCGTTTCGTGTATTAAGACAATACTTAATTTGCGTTTAAATGTTATATGTTTTTGTCGTTTCAGGTCCTCACGGGCATGAGCAATATACCAGAGGTCAAAAGTGAAGTTAGAACATTCAAATGTGAGTTCTGCGAGAAGTCCCTTAGCAGTTCAAGCAACTTGATAAGGCATCGGCGAATACACACAGGTGACAGACCGTTCATTTGTGAGTCCTGCGGGAAGTCATTTACCGATTCAAGTAGTTTGGCGAGGCATCGGCGAATACACACAGGCGACAAGCCGTTCATCTGCGAAGCGTGCGGAAAGTCATTTACCCAAAGCTGTCATCTGGAATCTCATCGGCGCATGCACACAGGTGACAGACCGTTCATTTGTGAGTTTTGCGGGAAGTTATTTGCCGATCCGAGTAGTTTGGCGAGGCATAGGCGAATTCACACAGGAGATAGGCCGTTCATTTGTGAGATATGCGGGAAGTCATTCACGGTTTCAAGTAGTTTGTTGAGGCATCGGCGAAGTCACACAGGAGACAGGCCGTTCATTTGTGAGATATGCGAGAAGTCGTTTTCGGATTCGAGTAGTTTGGCGAAGCATCGGCGAATACACACAGGCGACAAACCGTTCATATGCGGTACGCGCGGGAAGTCATTTACCCAAGGAGTTCGTCTAAAATCTCATCGGCGGATACACACAGGTTAGAGACCGTTTATTTGTGATTCATGTGGGAAGTCATTTACCGATTCAAGTAGTTTGGTGAGGCATCGGCGAATTCACACAGGAGACAGGTCGTTCATTTGTGAGACTTGCGGGAAGTCGTTTTCGGATTCTGGTAGTTTGTCGAAGCATCAAATCATCATATGTAAACAGTGATTCGGGAAGTACTTTGTGGGACATGGTTACGAGATAATGTGGAGAATTTTCCAATATATTTTTGTGTGATTTTATAACTGTGTTAATGGTTTTCTCGGATATTATGTTGATCATGATTGTGTGTTATAATGAAAACAATTATTAGAATCTATTCATTTTCACTTCTGTGCATGTATTTGTTTCTCTTGTAGCGTGGGTATCAGATGGCAAAATGTGCTTGCGAAATGTATTTTTTTCATAATTCACCCTCATAGTTTTATCTCAGTCAACAGTTGTTTTGTTCTAGAGTCAAGTCGTTATCAAACACCAACTTGGATTGACATCAACGTCTATATTGAGCATGATATCTTTAAATTTTGGAGACTATTGCCTCATAATGAACTTTCTCTAGTCTGCATATAACACAACTATATGTTCTTTCTGCACCCAGGTATAATCAATCAAGTTGCCAGACATCAAAACTACAATTCTATTAAGAGTCATGTCATGCATGAGACACAAAAAATATCTACAAGACGTCCATGGCACTGGGCATGACTCATGACCACTCCTAATCGCCGCCAGTCAAATCAGGCGACATAGAGATAGGGAATTTTATATCGAACAGTGAACCACTCGGCACACATATGAAGGTCCACTAGGTAAATGAAATACAATGCGAATAGAACTTAAATGCAATCAGGACCATACATTTCGCTCACCGGGAAGGTGCAGCACAACCTTCAACCGAAGGCTACGAGCGGAATCAGAGGCGCAGCTTTGAAACTGGACTGCTCACTGTTCTTTTCACTGTCTTGATACTTGCCACACGTACAACCGCACCTGCACTTTTGCGAACATAAACTGTGAGAGAGAGTATTTGTATTTCAGGATGAAAATCAAAATCGCAAGGTAATAGACGTTTCACCAGATCACGTACATTATTTACAATCAACGTCGACAAAACAACAAAACGTTTTTGTCGGCGTCTTGTGAAACTTGCCTCAACAAGAATGCGACGGTTTCTATAATGTGACGTTGCATTGTGAAGAGGATGATCCTATTCGTGACATTTGATGTAGGAATCTTTAATGCATTTGAAGTGTGTTCTTAGAAAGTTCTCGAAAGTGTTGGAACTATTACATGCGAAAGGACACATTGGCAAGCTTGTCTACCCTTGCCATAAGCCACTGAAGGAGTTGCAAGTTGTCATCAGCAACCAATATTATCGACCAAATACAGATGTCATCAACTGCGTCTAGCCATTTCTGTCGTTGTTGGAAGGTACCCAAATGTTTGTTCTCCCAATGTCACCAATATTGTTGCATCAGTGACTGCAGAAGCTTCCATCGATCGAGTTAGTCTGTTTCATATGAATGTCTGTCATATTTGGTTCGGGTACTACATTTACAACATCGGCAATGAGAAAATGATGTGGTGTTAATGTTCGTAGAACTGCAGGATGACATACACGCACGATTAATAAGTCTCGAATTCGTGCATGATTCGGTTTGCGCTGAAAGCGTCGTTATTTTCTCAAAGCCCATTATTCGATACTTCCTGCTGTTCTCAGCAACTTGAAAACAAATTAGCGTCTGTCCAAAGGTCTGTTTCTTCGATGACGCTGCGAATCCTTAAATTACTTTTAACAGCTATGTTCCCGCTTCCTTTAAATTACGAGAATACCTCGGCCAACTGTCACTTGCCTCACTCATTCATAAAGATCAATTCCATGAAGACCTTTGATGTAAGTAGTTAGCTAGGTGATATTTCTCTGGAAGCACAATCAACTGTATTATCGTCAGTAGAAACAAAGCCCCATGACTCAAGGGTGAATGCCCTGAATATCGCTTAGATTGCCAGACTAACACAATGGTTGAACATGTCACGTTTGTATGTATTTCAGATTCTTTAGCATACTTGAATTACACAGTAATGATCTTTGAACTGCTCTTATCAAAAGTTCGAGAGGATGAGCTCTGCACAGCGCTAATATTGGTAAGTGAGCTGCTTTTACTGGAGCCACTCTTGCACACAGCAGGTTAGTACTTTATCCAATACCTGCTGACTTTGTGGGATCATGCATTACTGCAGCATTCGCCTTTTCTGATGCGTCCCAAACAGGGGACATGTCCAAACCCTTGAAGTTGAGAGATGATGCCATTGTCATCGGTAGCACATCGAGACATCTGCAAATTCACTCAATATCTGTTCTCCATTCAGCCAATTCCTTAGATATAATCTCAGGTATGAGACTCACTGATGTACAGGCTTGTCGTGGATATCCATGGATATCGTGTACCAATGATCTTTAAGCATTGAATGCGAGACTGCAGACGTAGACAGTCAGATGGTGTGCTTCTCGCGGTATTCATGCAACTCAATGTTTCATGGTCATATAATTGCATTTCAAAATGTATTTATTATGCATCAATTTTCCCAAGTAAAAGACCAATCTACGAAATATATGCGGTTTTTGGCGACGTGTCGAAGCACTAGTTCGTCGTCATGCGATATTTCACAATTACGGTATGCTGGTCAAGCATTCAATGTCAGGTGAATTGACAATAATGACGCTCACATTATCGATCTACGTCATACTGGTAATATGCACGACAATCAAGACATAAAGTCTGTGAAAGAGGGACTGCACGGCTACAAATGTCGAAGTATAAAAACTATTATCAAAATGCATGCATAAGTGATTAAAATAGAACATAACAATTATGTGAATGCTCTAACAGCATGACCAATGGAACAACAAAGGAAAAATAATTACATGTACAAATCAATGAAGAAGATTAAATATGGAACAACCTACAGTCATGAACTCCTCTTTGCCATTCAGAGGTGGTTTCAGTTGCCTTATAGTCATGGCTTCGTCAATTCGGCACCGTATTTCACATTTATGGTAAATGTAAATATTTCCTTGGGATGTTAACTATGCGAATAAGAAGAATGTAGGAATATACATGTAGCTTTACTTGCCTGTAGGTACGAGTATTCCGAGACTCGATCATGTAAGAAACGGGTGGTGCTGCCCATGTAAAAGACATCACACACATTGCACAGACTCCGTTTTAAGCCACATTGAAGGCTGTACATGATTGGGGATCGCTGATTGTACATACGCGTTTGGAATATGTTGAGAAGCGCTTATTTTTGTTCAGCTGGTAGAATAAATTATTTCTTGATTTATTTACGATGCACATGTTTAGATCGGAATTATGTATTGTAGTCTATAGTTGAATTTGTGAGTGATTTCAACAAATAGGAATCAGTGAAGTCATTTTTTGGCACTTGCGGCGTTTAGACTTCGCTCTCATGTATAGATGTTCGATTATATCCATTATCCGCGAATTTATTAACCATTTGAGATGCTCCGAATGCTTCAGCGTCATCTGAATTGCATTATCTATCCATACATCGGGATTCCTCTATAATCTCATTTCTCTTAATTGAAGCTGGTAGAGCTGATGATGAGTGAATGAAAATTCCTCTGTTTGATTCTTTACAATGGAATTAATGATCGACAGCGCCATCGTCATGAATTTTGATGACTGTATCAAGTACAGGAAGATAACCATCATTATCTGGAGTACACATTTCGAATTTGATGGTGTTATGAAGTTGGTTTACACGAGCAATAGTTTGTTGTAAGTCGCCATAATCACAACGCAATCATCAATATATCGTAGAAACATTAGTGGATTGGATAATGTTCGTTGGGAAACTGTCGACCTCTCCAGGCGGTTCATAACCAAAATTGCGAGGGTGGGAGATGCCTTGGAGCCCATAGCAAGACCTCTTTTTCGACACTAGAAATGTCCATCAAAATGAAAGGTATTCCGTCTTGAATTCGTTCTCATGGGAACAAGCACGAAGCAATTCTATCATAAAGGACATTTATACTTCTTGGGAGACAAGCTAATCGGAAATGCATATTGTGCTTGGAAGAGGAACACAGACTTATGAAGTGTGAGAAGAAGAAGTGAGAAATAGAGGGAAAAGAAAGGGAAGGAATGCAACAAAATGCCATGTTTGGAAGGTCTTGGATTCAAATAAATATCGAAGAAACGGTAGAAATTGGAAGAGAAGGATGCGAGATTGGAGAAAGAAGAGGCTAGCACTCAAATGATTTTGTCTGCAAATACGTTGCTCCTGGAGGCTGCGGAGAAGTTGAAGAAATCAGTCAAGTAGAATGATGCAACTGAAAGGTGTAGACCATGTCTGAGACCACGACGAGCAATTTGAAAGCAGTAGATGTTGAATTTCAAAGACGAGGGCGATTCGCAGCATGAAATGGAGAAAAGTAAGCTGACAGGTAATGACTGAAGCATTCATCCAGAAGAAGAATGGATTTTGTAATTCACAGAAGTTCCAGGATATTGCTCTTTCGTTCATTTTACTTGTTACAATATTTCACCACTATTTTGGAGTGGTCACTTTCGAATTCTTGGCTATCTTATAGCCCCTCCATCACTATGAAGTACATTCAACACCTCAATTGACTTGTACATTGACCTTTCATGTAGAATTATGATATTATAGCCCCTCCATTACCATGAAGTACATTCAGCACCTCAGTTGACTTGTACATTGACCTTTCATGTAGAATTATGATATTATAGCCACTCCATTACCATGAAATACATTCAACACCTCAATTGACTTGACATTTTATCTTTCTGTTTTCTGATGTCTCTTCTTATTTTTTATGCCTTTAGTAGTTATATCATTTCTTTGGTGTTTTGAACATAGTCTTTGCTGACCATAGATTTATCTAGGTTTTACAGTACTCTATAGCTTGATAATTTTGAATATCTTTTGTAGAAATTTATGTGCATGTACCCTTCAGTTAGATTGTTTCCCTGATGACGGTAGGTTGTTCCTACAGAAAGGCCTTGGTTTGCATTCAAAATTATTTAAGTACAATTTGCGATGAAAAGTGGTCATTTTGCTATTTTATTTGCTACAAAAATTTATAGTGGGCTTCCTGCTGGAAAATGTTAACATAAAAAAGTTCGCAAAATTGTTGGCCACACTAAATGAGACAGAAACAATGTATTTGACTCATTCTCTAGTAGAATGTCTAACTTCATTGTGATCGTTGGCTTGCTTCAATTTCATAACTGAATCTAAAATGTGAAAAATGACATTTAACCCAATCCCTTGCAACGTGTAATTCCGTTAGATAGAAGTGTCTGCAAAATGGACCCACATGCATCGATGAGTCCTAGTCGGTTGGTCAGGAGTATTGCATTGTATTCAACGATCATCAGTGATGAAACCAAATATATTTCTTCTGGTTAGGTAAAATAAATATGAAAAATTCTGACAGAATCAGAATTTCAGTTATCAATGACTTATGACTGACTGACATCAGTTTTGTTTATTAAGATGATTGTTAATTCGCGTTTAAAAGTTATATGTTTTCCTCGTTTCAGGTCCACACGGGGATGAACAATATACCAGAGGTCAAAAGTGAAGACAGAATATTCAAATGTGAGTTCTGCGAGAAGTCCGTTAGCAGTTCAAGCAGCTTGATATGGCATCGGCGAATACACACAGGTGACAGACTGTTTATTTGTGAGTTCTGCGGAAAGTCATTTGTCAGCTCAGGTGACTTGATAAAGCATCGTCGAATACACACAGGTGACAGACCGTTTATTTGTGATTTATGCGGGAAGTCATTTGTCTATTCAGGTGACTTGATAAAGCATCGTCGAATACACACAGGTGACAGACCGTTTGTTTGTGATTCATGCGTGAAGTCATTTACCGATTCAAGCAGTTTGATGAGGCATCGGCGAATACACACAGGAGACAGGCCGTTCATTTGTGAGACATGCGACAAGTCGTTTTCGGCTTCTGGTTGTTTGGCGAGGCATCGGCGAATACACACAGGCGACAGACCATTCCTTTGCGAAGCGTGCGGGAAGTCATTTACCCAAAGAGGTTGTCTAAAATCTCATCGGCGGATACACACAGGTGACAGACCGTTTGTTTGTGATTTGTGCGGGAAGTCATTTACCGATTCAAGCAGTTTGGTGAGGCATCTGCGAATTCACACAGGAGACAGGCCTTTCATTTGTGAGACATGCGGGAAGTCGTTTTCGGATTCTGGTAGTTTGGCGAAGCATCGGCGAATACACACAGGCGACACGCCGTTACTCTGCGAAACGTGTGGGAAGTCATTTACACAGGTAGGAAGTTTAGAAACTCATCGGCGGATAACAGGCCGTAAAATTATGAGTCATATGAAAAGTCCTTTAACCAACCAAGTAGTTTGGTAGCTCATCAGCTTGCACAAGAGATAGGCAGTCATGTTTAAGTTTTGCTACAGGCCTGTAGTGAATCGGTAGACTCTAGTGGACGTTCAAAAAATGTATTTTGATAAATTGTTTGTGAAGTGATAGAAAACTTGTTATCAACTCATCATATTTAAACAGTGGTTCGGGAAATTCATAGTGGGACATACTTGCGAGTTAATTTGGAGAACTTTCATGTATTTTGTTGTGTGATTTTATAACTGCATTTGTGGTTTTCTCGGAGATTATGTTGATCATGATTTGGTGTTATAATGAAATCTATTATTAGAATCTATTCATTTTTACTTTTGTGCATGTATTTGCTTTTCTTGTAGCGTGGGTATCAGATGGCAAAATGTGCTTACGAAATGTAACTATTTTTCGTTCTGGAATCAGCCGTCATCAAACGACAATTTGTATTGAAATCAACGTCTTTATTGAGAATGATATCTTGTAATTTTGGAAACCGGAAACCATTGCCTCATAATGAACTTTCTCCAGTCTGCATGTTGCATAACTATGTTCTTCCTGCACCCAGATATAATCAATCAAGTTGCCAGACAACAAAACTAAAATTCCATGAAGATTCATGTCATACATGAGACACAAAAAAGACCATTTCTAATCGCCGCCAGTCAAATCAAGCGACATAGAGATAAAGAATTTTATATTGAAGAATGAACCATTCGGCACACATATGAAGGTGCACTGTTCTTTTCACTGTCTTGATGCTCAACACACGTACAACCCCACCTGCACTTTTGCGAACATAAACTAGGGAATGAGTATTTGCATTTCAGGATGAAAATCGAAATCGCAAGGTAATAGAAGTTACATCGTTTTCGTTGCCAAGCAATTCCCATCCACGAGATAACCACTCATTAGGCGCAACAGACACTCCAGTACGTCACACATGGCCTCTCGCCAACCATCTACAATTACTTTTCCTTCATTGCAACTCATTCGTTCGCAGCCAGAGGCGATGGCTTGACATACGACGGGCTTCATAGTTTGCATCCCAACGTCAAACCGAGGTGGTTCTGCATCGGGCTGTAGTCTTCCGAGCTGCTGCAACTACTTCGCAAACCACATACCAGTAGCATTTTGGATGATGTCCTTGAAGGGTTTGTTACATGAAATGTTCAGCGGTTGAAGCAAGCTCGTCCATCCACCTGGGACGAACACAATGTGCAGGTTAGGAATGGCAGCCAACAATGGAAGAGTCACTGCACTTCGATGTGTGCTGTACACGTCCATCACAAGGATCCAGTGCTCTGAATTGTTCTTGACGTGAATTTTGTAGAGAGAGGTGAGGAAATTGACCAAAGTGAGTGTGCTCTGCCAGTGGGTGGGTGTATGTGCCTGGTGGAGAATTGCAGGCACATAAGGGCCGTTGATGTGAACTTTGTCAGTCTTGCCGGTCCAGATCACTTGGATGAAAGGAAGCACTTGACCACTCATTGTGACAGCCGGTGTGCAAGTGAATGCTCGTTTATCATCCACACCGATGAATTTCACCTGCTTAGAGCCGCACTTGTAGCGACTGATTTTGCTAACGCTTAGCAACTCCAGCGATGTCTCGTCGATGTTGATCACGAACGTCGAGTCAATGTTGTATCTGTCTATCAGAGCCAGAATTCTGCAGCGGAAGTCGTGTGCCACGTCATTGAAGTCCTTGGGTATCTTCTGAGTGGCTTTGGTGAACCGGCGCATCGTGAATCCGAACTTAAGGAAGACGCGGTTGACACATCGCTGTGTGATCAAGTCCTTCTTCTTTTCCATCAAGAACGCTTTGAAGAGGGGCACACAGATACTGCTGTTCAGTGCGATACCACTGGTGATGTACTTCACGGCTAAGTCCATCAGCATTGCGGTCACCGTCAGAGGAATCTTCCGAGGACATCCGCTTCCTTCTTTTCTGTCGGTTCTTCCTTCCGCTTTTGCCTTCAACCAGTTTTGTACGGTGCTCTTGGACAGACAGCCGAAGGTCTTCGTTACCAGCTTCTTTGCATACTCAATCTTCTTGAGAATTCCACACACCATGCTGTCGGTAAGAATATAAACATTTTTTGTCGTATTCAGAGTAGTGTTTCTTGGCAGATGGCTCGCACTCGATGGGCCAATTCTCGGCAGTTTCAAGCTCCGCTACATTCATGGTGTCAGCAGGCATTGCGTCTCCCGTATCCTTCGTATCCAGTATGATAACTTCCTCGTCGTTCCTCGCTAGCATCGTCTGTGGCCACCACATGAAAACATGATTCTTCTCGGCGAAAGATTGCTCCACACTTTTAGTCCTTTTCTTCTGAGACGACGTGAGAGAATTTCTACGCTGTTTAGCGTCCTCCGATGGAGCCCACGCAGCCGGGCAGTCCTTTGGTGGAAGTACTCTGGGTGCTGGGCAGGATCTTGTCCACGTAATCGTAGAGTGAACACTCCCAATAAAATAGGATTCCTCTCCTGCCACCACCGACGTTCTTTGGCATTGGCCACTTTAGTCCAATATCTTCGATCAGTTTCACCCGTTCACCATGCCTCCGCTTTCTCTCAGCATCGACGGCTGCCTTTTTGTTCGCTATAGTTCTCTTTTGCTCCTCGGAATAATGAGGCTGATTCGAGATGGCTTGATCGATTGTTCGTTGTGTCAGCGAGTCATTGTCCTTGGGGGAGGACTTGAAGAACTGGTGTAGAAGACTCTGGTTGGACATGGACGGAGAATAACTGTTACAAACTGAAGTTTGAGTTACAGTGCAAAGCTATTCATTTGTGGAGTCGGGCTGAAATCCCAGCTTAATCGACCAATCACGTATCTCTCAGCGTCATCGAGGGTACGCACCTTCGCCTGAATATCTGCACACACACAGAATTCTTGGAAAAGCGTTAGCTCATGTCTAAAAATAGATATGACGATACTGTTGCTGAATGGAAAGCATGGTTACCAAACGTCAACGTGAAGAAAAGCCATCCATCGTGCATTCGTGCTTCTAAGTAGAAGAATAAGGAGAAATATAATTACTGTACAAGAATGCCTTAGATAGATGGTTTTGTGCTAGAAATAATGACTTAATTTCATTGTAGACGTTGTAAATTAACCGCGTAATAATATATGATGCACAAATATATAGTAATTGAGTATATAGAGGTAAGTAGTAAGGTTATGGTTGGCCGATTTTTTCGGCCATTCAGCACAAGGCTCCAGAAATAATTAATTTGAAACCGGCCATCGGCCGGCCACCTTGGATAAATAATTAATTGGCCGGTTTTTTTTCGCCAGTACAGTATTTCGTTCTGGAATCAGCCGTCATCAAACACCAACTTGGATTGACATCAACGTCTATATTGAGCATGGTATCTTAAAATTTTGGAGACTATTGCCTTGCAATGAACTTTCTCTAGTCTGCATATAGCACAACTATATGTTCTTTCTGCACCGAGGTATAATCAATCAAGTTGCCAGACAACAGAACTACAACTCCATGAAGTTTCATGTCATACATGAGACACAAAAAATATCTTCAACACGTCCATGGCACAAGGCATGACTCATGACCACTCCTAATCGCCGCAAGTCAAATCAGGCGACATAGAGATAAGGAATTTATCGTATCATATTGAGCCCAGGCGCTTCGGAGAACTTCGCTTCATTCTATCATCCTTTATTTACGACCAAATTGCAATTTCAAAGACAATGTCTTCTTCGTCAGTGGTTTAAATATAAAAGCACACGTTAAAATCAATCAGTCATCAAAAGAAGAGAAAATTTAGTCCAATAGAAATCTATAAACGTAAAAACAATGGTACTGAAGTAGTGTTACTGTTTAACAATAAAGATCTGTCAGTAGCCGCAATGAGTACAGATTCTGCGATACGAGTATTATTCGTTCGGCCAATGACAGAGAAAGCGGAATTATCGTTCACATGGTTATGCAAGGTGATTTCAGTTGGCAGGGGGCGACCTTTGATGTGTTCGTTAATTCTAGTTTGCAAATGCCTAGTCGTCTCACCAATGTAACACTTTGGACAGCGTTCACAAGAAAATTTGTAAATGACATTTGAGGAGAGACCAATAGGCATTCTGTCTTTTCTATGAAAGAAGTTCGCAGTTTTGGTAGTCTTGAAAACAATAACAATTTTGGAATCTTTCAGAATCTTGTTCAACCGATGAACACGATTGCGAATTTCCATTTCTGACTCTTTAATGTATGGCAATTTCCAGTACACAATTTTCATAGATATATCACTAGCGCCAGGATTTTCAAAGACGCTGTCAGAATTCTCAGAAACGCTTTGATCGTTATTGTTAGACCTATTGCTGTGATTGACAGCTCTGTGTTCGACCTTCCGTTTGACATCCAGAATGCAGTTGACACTGTAACCATTGCGAATGAACAAATTGATAATGAAATCACAGGATTTCTTGTAGAGAACGTCAGTGCTGCAGATCCGGTTAGCACGATTGAAAAGACACTTCATGGCAGCTTGTTTATATTTCTTCGGAGCATAAGCACATGAAGGAATATAAACTCCACAATTAGAAGGTTTATAATGCCACGAAATATCGAACATAGATTTGTCATCATGAATAATCTCAGTATCAAGGAAAGCAATAGAACCATCAGATTCAATTTCGATAGTGAATTTTATCTCATTGCTCTGATTATTCAGGAAATTTAAAAATGAATGCGCAGAATCTGTACTCATAAAAATGGCAAAAATGTCGTCCACATATCTCTTGCACAAAAGAGACTTCTGTCCAGCATATGCAAAAATTTTTCTTTCAATTTTATCCATCGCAAAAGCAGCCATGGTTGGTCCAAGGGGAGATCTCATGGCCATGCCTTCCTGCTGAATGTACAACTCACTATCAAACGAGAATAAGACATTTTTGCAAGCTAAAGTAAGCAATTGACGCAAAGTGTTCATTTCGACAGGAAGAAGATTGTGATCTATAGACGAAATTATGTGCTCAATAGTGGAGCTGACGGGTATGTTAGAAAAGAGACTAATCGCGTCAAAGCTAACGAAACAGCTGTTTTTAGGACAATTTCTTTTGAAAATATATTCAGCGAGTTAACGAATTCAAAGGTGTCTTTGAGGGTAAACTCCTTAGGTATATGAGGCTTGAGAAACGAATCCAGCCATTTCGAAAGATTGTATTTCGCAGAGTTTCTCACACTAAGAATAGGCCTGTAATCGGGATCACTTTCATTTTTATGGATTTTCGGTAATCCATACATGGATGCAGGTTGGCTACCAACCGCACGAATTTTCTGGTAAATGTTATCTGATATCTAACATAACTATCTGGATTCTAACATACCCGTCAGCTCCACTATTGACTATTGACAAGCTGTTCATTTGTGAGATATTGAGAAGTCATTTGTCTATTCAGGTGACTTGATAAAGCATCGTCGAATACACACAGGTGACAGACCGTTCATTTGTGATACGTGCGGGAAGTCATTTACTGATTCAAGTAGTTTGGTGAGGCATCGGCGAAGTCACGCAGGAGGCAGGCCGTTCATTTGTGAGATATGCGAGAAGTCGTTTTCGGATTCTGGTAGTTTATCGAAGCATCGGCGAATACACACAGGCGACAGACCGTTCCTCTGCTAAGCGTGCGGAAAGTCATTTACCCAAAGACGTTATTTGGAATCTCATCGGCGGATGCACACAGGTGACAGACCGTCTATTTGTGATTCATGCGGGAAGTCATTTACCGATTCAAGTAGTTTGATGAGGCATCGGCGAATGCAAACAGGAGACAGGCAGTTCATTTGTGAGATAAGCGGGAAGTCGTTTTCGAATTCCGGTTGTTTTTCGAAGCATCAAACCATCATATTTTTGCAGTGATTCGGGAAGTTCATAGTGGGACATACGAGTTAATTTGGGGAACTTTCATGTATATTGTTGTGTGATTTTATAACTGTGTTTGTAGTTTTCTCGGAGATTATGTTGATCATGATTTGGTGTTATAATGAAAACAATTATTAGAATCTATTCATTCTCACTTTTGTGCATGTATTTGTTTGTCTTATAGCGTAGGTATCAGATGGCAAAATGTGCTTGCGAAATGTATTTTTTTCATAATTCACCCACATCTCAGTCAACATGTATTTCGTTCTGGAATCAGTCGTCATCAAACACCAACTTGGATTGACATCAACGTCTATATTGAGCATGATATCTTTAAATTTTGGGGACTATTGCCTCATAATGAACTTTCTCTAGTCTGCATATAACACAACTATATGTTCTTTCTGCACCGAGGTATAATCAATCAAGTTACCAGACATCAAAACTACAACTCCATTAATAGTCATGTCATGCATGAGACACAAAACGACCACTCCTAATCGCCGCCAGTCAAATCGAGCGACATAGAGATAAAGAATTTTATATTGAACAATGAACCATTCGGCACACATGAAGGTGCACTAGCCAAATGAAATACAGTCCGAATAGAACTCATATGCGTGCATTCGGCCCACCGGAAGGTGCAGCACAACCTTCAACCCAAGTCTACGAGAGGAATTAGAGGCGCAGCTTTGAAACTGGATTGTTCATTGTTCTTTTCACTGTCTTGATGCTTGCCACACGTACAACCCCACCTGCACTTTTGCGAACATAAACTAGGGAGAGAGAGTATTTGCATTTCAGGATGAAAATCAAAATCGCAAGGTAATAGAAGTTACATCAGATCACGTACATTATTTACAATCAATGTCGACAAAACAAGAAGACAGTTCTGTCGGCGATTTGTGCAACTTGCCTCAACAAGAATGCGACCGTTTCTATAATGACTTTTCATCGTGAAGAGGATGATCCGATTCGTGACATTTGACAGAGAAATCTTCAAAACATTTGAAGTGTCTTCTTAGAAAGTTCTCGAAAGTGTTAGTACAATTACGCATGGAAATGGCGGATTGGCACGCTTGCCTAATAATCTAGCACGGATATTCCCTCACGGCCCTGTCAACCTACGTGCAGCCCATTATCTGCACTGCTACCTGCTATGTGCTTTGTGCAGCTCGTCACCTGCTACTCCAGCGCGTTATCTTACAAACGGCGGTGGTCAACGTTAATCTGCCTGATTGCGCTTCCTCGGTGGCACGGAGCGACAAATTGACAGCTGATCGATAGCGCAAGGGAATTCTCTTACGTCACTGCGAGACTCACAGAAACCAGCAGGGCTCCAATCATCGAACAGGAATCATTCGTCATTGAAGGCTTCGGTTGTCAGGCAAGCTCTCTTGTGAAACGTCGACGAATTCTACTACAGTTACGCAATCGACGGGACGCTACATCGATCCTATGCAAGCTCTGGATCACGGAGAAGATCTGCAGTACCTTACCAGGGTCCACGATTGACGCTAACGAACTCCCTGCTGACATTCGTAAGATCGTTCTTGCTGACGAATATACAGGTGGGCCGCATCCCATCGTCATGTGTTAGGAGCTGACTGTTTGCATGCTTTGTTTCTGTCCGTGCCTCAAATCATTACGCGTGGCCTGAGTGCGTGGAACACTGTCTTCGGCTGGGTTCTCTCGGGACGCTTGAACTCTAGTGATTTCTCCACCTTTGTAAATATCGCACGCACTGTTGTTCTGAGGTCTTCGCCACATCCTTGTGATCCGAGTCAACTGTGGGACCTTGAACACGTCGGTGTTAGAGTTCTTGATAACTCTGTTTCGCTGAAACCTCCGAATTGGTCTGATGGAAGATATGAAGTCTTACTGCCGTGGATCAACGACGAACTACCGTCTCTGAATGCTGACCAAGCAAGTGTACGTCTGGAACGATTCTTCCGCTTGCCGAGCAACTTGCAAGATGAATATCGCGAACTATTTCGTGAGTGGATCAACCTTGGCGTTATTGAGCCTACTGATCGAAGTGGAGGTAACCACATTCCTCGCCATTGAGTTGTCCAAGGTTCCAAACTCCGTGTCGTTGTTGATGCCTCGGCTAAGCCCCATAACGGTTCCAGTCTGAACTGCCTCCTTCATCCAGGCCCTACTGTCACCCTCGATCTGGTCGCTGTCCTACTTCGATTCCGTTTGTATAATTGTGCGATGACTGCCGACATCCAGAGAGCCTTCCTTACTATCGGTATTGACGATCGTGATCGCTCATTCATCAAGATTCTCCTGACGTCTGGCAAACCGTATAGATTCACCAGCCTCCCTTTCGGTCTCAATTGTGCTCCTGCGATTCTGAATCACGTGATCAAGCACCACCTGAACTCCGAGACTTCAGTACCACAGTCCTTGAGCACTGGATTATACGTCGACGACCTGCTGATTGGAGCTCACTCGACCACAGAACTGTCAGATCTCCGAAATAGTGCTGAGACTCTGTTTGATAAGGCCGGTATGAAACTGAGAAAGTTTGCAACGTGTGAAGCTGCACTAAAACCAACCTGGTGTCCCGAGAATGACGAGGTCAAGATCCTTAGACTACGTTGGGATTTGAATCTTGACAAGCTATCCATCAATCACTTTTTCGACACCTCCGAAAAGGCCTACGCCGCCTTTGTTTACCTCAATAGTCCGACTTCTGGAACTAGACTGATCTTCTTTCGTGCAAGTCTCGCTCCGTTGAAAAGAAAACTGTTGACATTGCCGAGACTCGAACTCATGGCCGCCGTGTTAGGCTGCAGAATCTTCAGCTACGTGCGCAGCACTGTACCTGAACTTAGTGTGTTGCCCTATCAATTCTTCTCTGATTCGATGATCGCGCTCGGATGGATTCGCAACAACTCAAAGGATCTCGTTCGAAAAAGAGTGCAGGAGATTCGCGCAGGGACTTCTATTGACTCCTGGGACCATATCGACACATCGATCAATCCAGCAGACCTACCGACACGTGGAATGTCAGCTAATAAACTTGCATATTCGACGTTATGGTGGAATGGCCCGTCACAACCTCCTCCGAGAGCCGTCACACTTCGCACTGTGCCACATTCTCGTGACAGTCCTATTCTTCCTGTGAGTAGATGGTCATCATGGAGAAAGGCCTGTCGAGTGATCGCATACAGTCTCAGGTTCGTCAAGAACGCAAAGTCATCAACTTCCGAAAGACTCACATCAGACTTAAGCGCTACTGAGATCCGTCATGCTGCATCTGTGCTTATCAAGGATTCTCAACGCGGAATTGACCCAGCCATGAATGATCCGAAGTACAAGCTGTTAGTAGGAGACGACGGAACCCTACTCAGTCGCCTATGCACGAATGAGGACCCATTGCCCTTCATCAACTCCACGTCACCTGTGTTTGCCCTCCTCGTCAACCTAGCAGTCACATCATTTACCTGCTTGCGGACGCTACTCAAAGGTGAAGTCGAATGGTTTTTTATCCCAGTCCGTTCGCCTTGTTGTGGCGGATTCTGGGAGAGAATGGTAGGAACAGTGAAGAGAGCACTGATCGCGAGTAGAGGTGTGCGAGTTGCTCATACTCATTATGGGACGGTTTGGTCGATTGACGTACACCTCTAATCTTGTACAAAATGGCAGCAATTAGATCCTTGCTGTCTCGTGCGTTCAAAATTTGTTCAAATTGGGATCTTTATCAGTCTGCTGCTGAGAAAGTTATTGAGTTTTTAAAAGACAACGGTTTTCCTGATGATGAATTATTCAAAATAAAACGGCAAATTGAGCACAATATTTGTGTGCAGACAAGGGGCAAAATTGAATCAAGATCGGAAAATAATAAAAAAAATCATTTACTGGTCACTTCCGTTCATTCAAGAAGGCTCTAAAGAATTGAATAGCAGGGTCCACAAAATTAACCAAAGTCTCTCTGAAACTGTTATTAAATCCGCTTATAAAACCTCCAAGCTCAGAGATTTTTATCAATGAACGGAATGGGTCGTTTCCACTATCACTTAGATTGTGACGTATTGCGTCCATGACATTGGTTGACATGTGACGAATGACGCAATCGATTTGGTGATGATTTTATCATTGCAGATGTAAATTACGAGAAAGCTGATTTTAGCCAATTTTGTGTAAAAATGATTTGCACGCAATTTTGTGACTCTTTTGTAACCGCTGGAGTGATGTAAGATGCACATGGAACCTAGTCCGGAACGTGATTATATAGACATATATATGTATGTATATTGGATATATATCGGTCGGGTGCCACATTGCATCAGTAACTGCACGAGCTATCATCGAGTTAGCCTGTTGATATCAGTGTCTGTCATATTTGGTTCGGGTACTACATTTACAACATCGGCAATGAGAAAATGATGTGGTATTGATGTTTGTAAATCTGCAGGATGACATCTACGCACGATTAGTAGGTCTCGAATTCGGACATGATCTGTCTTTGCTGAAAACGTCGTTATTTTTTCAAAGGCCATTATACTCTACTTCTCAGCTGACTTGAAAACAAATTAGCGTCTATATCCAAAAGTCATTATTCGATGACACTACGAATCCTTAAATTACCTTCCACAGCTATGTTCGCGCTTCCTTTAAATTATGAGAATACCGAGGCCAACTGTCACTTGCCTCACTCATTCATAAAGATCAATTCCATGAAGACCTTTGATGTAAGTAGTTAGCTTGGTGTTATTTCTCTGGAAGCACAATCAACTGTATTATCGTCAGTAGAAACAAAGCCCCATGACTGAAGAGTGAATGCCCTGAATATCGCTTAGATTGCCAGACTAACACACTGGTTGAACATGTCATGTTTGTATGTATTTCAGATTCTTTAGCATACTTGAATTGCACTGTAATGACACGAACTGGTCTTATAAAAAGTCCGAGAGAACTCTTATAAAAACCTGTGCACAGCGCTAATATTGGCAAGTGAGCTGCTTTTACTGGAGCCACTCATGCACACAGCAGGTTAGTACTTTATCCAATGTCTACTGACTGTGTGGGATCACGCATTACTGCAGCGTTCTTTTCTGATGCGTCCCAAACAGGGGACATGTCCAAATCGTTGAAGTTTAGAGATAATGCCATTGTCATCGGCAGCACATCGAGACATCTGCAAATTCACCCAATATCTGTTCTCCATTCAGCCAATTCCTTAGATATAATCTCAGGTATGAGACTCCCTGATGTACGGGCTTGTCGTGGATATCCATGGATATCGTGTACCAATGATCTTTAAGCATTGATTGCGAGACTGCAGACGTAGACAGTCAGATGGTGTGCTTCTCGCGGTATTCTTGCAACTCAATGTTACATGGTCATATAATTGCATTTCAAAATGTATTTATTATGCATCAATTTTCCCAAGTAAAAGACCAATCTACCAAATATATGCGGTTTTTGGCGACGTGTCGAAGCACTAGTTCGTCGTCATGCGATATTTCACAATTACGATATGCTGGTCAAGCATTCAATGTTAGGTGAATTGACAATAATGACGCTCACATCATCAATCTACGTCATACTGGTAATATGCACGACAATCAAGACATCAAGTCTGTGAAAGAGAGACTGCACGGCTACAAATGTCGAAGTATAAAAACTATTATCAAAATGCATGCATAAATGATTAAAATAGAACATAACAATTATGTGAATGCTCTAACAGCATGACCAATGGAATAACGAAGGAAAAATAATTACATGTACAATCGAGTATTCCGAGACTCGATCACGTAAGAAACGGGTGGTGCTACCCATGTAAAAGACATCACACACATTGCACAGACTCCTTAGTCAGCCACATTGAAGGCTGTACATGATTAGGGATCGTTGATTGTACATACGCGTTTAGAACATGTTGAGAAGCGCTTATTTTTGTTCAGATGTTGGGATAAATTATTTCCTGATTTATTTACGATGCGCATGCTAAGATCGGAATTATGTATTATGTATTGTAGTCTATAGTTGAATTTGCCAGTGATGAAAGGCACTGTCAACAAATGGGAGTCAGTGAAGTCATTTTTTGGCACTTGCGGCGTTTAGACTTCGCTCTCATGGATAGATGTTCGATTATATCCATTATTCGCGAATTTATTAACCATTTGAGATGCTGCAAAAGCTTTGCAATAGAATTAATGATCGACAGCGCCATCGTCATGAATTTTGATGACTGTATCAAGTACAGGAATATAACCATCATTATCTGGAGTACACATTTCGAATTTGATGGTGTTATTAAGTTGGTTTACACGAGCAATAGTTTGTTGTAAGTCGCCATAATCACAACGCAATCATCAATATATCGTAGAAACATTAGTGGATTGAATAATGTTCGTTGGGAAACTGTCGACCTCTCCAGGCGGTTCATAACCAAAATTGCGAAGGTGGGAGATGCCTTGGAGCCCATAGCAAGACCTCTTTTTCGACACTAGAAATGTCCATCAAAATGAAAGGTATTCCGTCTTGAATTCGTTCTCATGGGAACAAGCACGAAGCAATTCCATCATTCAAAGGACTTTTATACTTCTTGGGAGACAAGCTAATCGGAAATGCATATTGTGTTTGGAAGAGGAGCAGAGACTTATGAAGTGTGAGAAGAAGAAGTGAGAAATATAGGGAAAAGAAAGTGAAGGAATGCGACAAAATGCCATGTTTGGAAGGCTTTGGATTCAAATAAATATCGAAGAAACGGTAGAAATTGAAAGAGAAGAATGCGATATTGGAGAAAGAAGAGGCTAGCACTCAAATGATTTTGTCTGCAAATACGTTGCTCCTGGAGGCTGCGGAGAAGTTGAAGAAAGCAGTCAAGTGGAATGATGCAACTGAAAGGTGTAGACCATGTCTAAGACCACGACGAGCAATTTGAAAGCAGTAGATGTTGAATTACAAAGACGAGAGGCGGTGCGCAACATGAAATGCAGAAAAATATGCTGAGAGGAAATGCCTGACGCATTCATCCAGAAGAAGAATGGATTTTGTAATTCACTGTAGTTCCAGGATATTGCTCTTTCGTTCATTATACTTGTTACAATATTTCACCACTATATTGCAGTGGTCACTTTCGAATTCTTGGCTATCTTGTGGCCACTCCATTACCATGAAGTACATTCAACACCCCAATTGACTTGTACATTGACCTTTCATGTAGAAGTAGAATCTGATAGCCACTCCATCACTATGACGTACATTGAACACCTCAATTAACTTGATATTGTCCTTTAATGTAGAATTAAAATCTGATAGCCACTCCATTACCATGAAGTACATTCAACATCCCAATTGACTTGACACTGACCTTTCATGTAGAATTAGAATTTGAGAACTCTCCTTCAAGGAAATATGTTGAAATCGCTGTCCAAATTATTGTGATAAATTATGTATGTAATTCATGTACCATGTAAAACTAGGGAACATCTTTAAATTCAAAGTCGTCCAATATTGCAAAAGTTCACATAACCACGAACTTACAAAATCCACAAAATTGTTGGCCACACTGATGTTTAAAGGGATACATTGCATTAAAAACTGTTGTCGGATTTTCACTGATCTACAGCAGTTAATTAAACAGGTACAAATTACTTGACTCATTCTCTAGTAGACTCTCTAGCTTCATTGTGATCGTTTGTTTGCTTCAATTTGATAATTGAATCTTAAGTGTCGAAAACGGCATTTAACCCAATCCCTTGCAACGTGTAATTCCGTTAGACAGAAGTATCTGCAAAATGTATCCACATGCTATTATGAGTGCTTATAACATGGTTTTATGAGTCAGGAGTATTGCATTGTATTCAACAATCATCAGTGATGAAACCAAATATACTTCTTCTGGTTAGGTAAAATAAATATCAAAAAGATTCAGACAGAATCAGAATTTCAGTTATCAATGACTTATGACTGACATTCGTTTCGTGTATTAAGACAATACTTAATTTGCGTTTAAATGTTATATGTTTTTGTCGTTTCAGGTCCTCACGGGCATGAGCAATATACCAGAGGTCAAAAGTGAAGTTAGAACATTCAAATGTGAGTTCTGCGAGAAGTCCGTTAGCAGTTCAAGCAGCTTGATAAAGCATCGACTAATTCACACAGGAGACAAGCTGTTCATTTGTGAGTCCTGCGAGAAGTCATTTACCTCTTCAAGTAGTTTGGTGAGGCATCGGCGAATTCACACAGGCGACAAGCCGTTTCTCTGCGAAGCGTGCGGAAAGTCATTTACCCAAGGCGGTCATCTGGAATCTCATCGGCGGATACACACAGGTGACAAGCCGTTCATTTGTGAGACCTGCGGGAAGTCGTTTTCGGCTTCTGGTAGTTTTTTGAAGCATCGACGAATTCACACAGGAGACAGGCCGTTCATCTGCGAAGCGTGCGGAAAGTCATTTACCCAAGGCGGTCATCTGGAATCTCATCGGCGGATACACACAGGTGACAAGCCGTTCATTTGTGAGACCTGCGGGAAGTCGTTTTCGGCTTCTGGTAGTTTTTTGAAGCATCGACGAATTCACACAGGAGACAGGCCGTTCATCTGCGAAGCGTGCGGAAAGTCATTTACCCAAGGCGGTCATCTGGAATCTCATCGACGGATGCACACAGGTGAGAGACCGTTTATTTGTGATTCATGCGGAAAGTCCTTTACCGTTGCAAGTAGTTTGGTGAGACATCGGCGAATGCACACAGGAGACAGGCCGTTCATTTGTGAGATATGCGAGAAGTCGTTTTCGGATTCGAGTAGTTTGGCTAAGCATCGGCGGATACACACGGGTGACAAGCCGTTCATTTGTGAGACCTGCGGGAAGTCGTTTTCGGATTCTGGTAGTTTTTTGAAGCATCGGCGAAGTCACACAGGAGACAGGCCGTTCATCTAAGAAGCGTGCGGAAAGTCATTTACCCAAAGCGGTCATCTGAAATCTCATCGGCGGATACACACAGGTGAGAGACCGTTTATTTGTGATTCATGCGGAAAGTCCTTTACCGTTGCAAGTAGTTTGGTGAGACATCGGCGAATTCACGCAGGAGACAACCCGTTCATTTGTGAGTTTTGCGGGAAGTTGTTTTCGGATTCTGGTAGTTTGTCGAAGCTTCAAATCATCATATGTAAACAGTGATTCGGGAAGTTCTTAGTGGGACATAATTACGAGATAATGTGGAAAACTTTCATGTATATGTGTGATTTTATAACTGTGTTTGTGGTTTTCTCGGATATTATGTTGATCATGATTGGGTGTTATAATGAAAACAATTATTAGAATCTATTCATTTTCACTTCTGTGCATGTATTTGTTTCTCTTGCAGCGTGGGTATCGGATGGCAAAATGTGCTTGCGAAATGTATTTTTTCATAATTCACCCACATAGTTTCATCTCAGTCAATAGTTATTTCGTTCTGGAGTCAGTCGTCATCAAACACCAACTTGTATTGATATCAACGTCTATATTGAGCATGATATCTTTAAATTTTGGAGACTATTGCCTCATAATGAACTTTCTCTAGTCTGCATATAACACAACTATATGTTCTTTCTGCACCGAGGTATAATCAATCAAGTTGCCAGACAACAGAACTACAATTCCATGAAGGTTCATGTCATACATGAGACACAAAAAATATCTACAACACGTTCATGGCACTAAGCATGACTCATAACCATTCCTAATCGTCACCAGTCAAATCAAGCGACATTGAGATCAGGAATTTATATTGAGCAATGAACCACTCGGCACACATATGAAGGTGCACTAGGTAAATGAAATACAATCCGAATAGAACTTAAATGCAATCAGGACCATACATTTCGCTCACCGGGAAAGAGCAGCACAACCTTCAAACCGAAGTCTACGAGAGGAATTAGAGGCGCAGCTTTGAAACTGGACTGCTCACTGTTCCTTTCACTGTCTTGATACTTGCCACACGTACAACCGCACCTGCACTTTTGCGAGCATAAACTATGAGAGAGAGAGTATTTGTATTTCAGGATGAAAATCAAAATCGCAAGGTAATAGAAGTTTCATCAGATCACGTACAATATTTTCAATCAATGTCGACAAAACAAGAAACAGTTCTGTTGGCGTCTTGTGCAATTTGCCTCAACAAGAATGCAACCGTTTCTATAGTGTGAGATTTATTGTGAAGAGGATGATCCTATCCGTGACATTTGACGTAGAAATCTTAAATGCATTTGACGTGTCTTTTCAGAAAGTTCTCAAAAGTGTTGGAACTATTACATGCGAAAGGACACATTGGCAAGCTTGTCTACCCTTGTCATAAGCCACTGAAGGAGTTGCAAGTTGTCATCAGCAACCAATACTATCGACCTACAGATGTCATCAATCGCGTCTAGGCATTTCTGTCGTTGTTAGAAGGTACCAAAATGTTTGTTCTCCCAATGTCACCAATATTGTTGCATCAGTGACTGCACAAGCTTTCATCGAGTTAGCCTGTTTCATATCAATGTCTGTCATATTTGGTTTGGGTTTCGGTTTGCGCTGAAAACGTCGTTATTTTCTCAAAGGCCATTATTCGCTACTTCCTGCTGTTCTCAGCAGACTTGAAAACAAATTAGCGTCTATATCCAAAGGTCATTATTCGATGACATTGCGAATCCTTAAATTACTTTCAACAGCTATGTTCCCGCTTCCTTTAAATTATGAGAATACCTCGGCCAACTGTCACTTGCCTCACTCATTCATAAAGATCAATTCCATGAAGACCTTTGATGTAAGTAGTTAGCTTGGTGTTATTTCTCTGGAAGCACAATCAACTGTATTATCGTCAGTAGAAACAAAGCCCCATGACTCAAGGGTGAAAACCCTGAATATCGCTTAGATTGCCAGACTAACACAATGGTTGAACATGTCACGTTTGTATGTATTTCATATTCTTTAGCATACTTGAATTACACAGTAATGATCTTTGAACTGCTCTTATCAAAAGTTCGAGAGGATGAGCTCTGCACAGCGCTAATATTGGTAAGTGAGCTGCTTTTACTGGAGCCACTCTTGCACACAGCAGGTTAGCAGTCTATCCAATACCTGCTGACTTTGTGGGATCACGCATTACTGCAGCATTCGCCTTTTCTGATGCGTCTCAAACAGGGGACATGTCCAAACCCTTGAAGTTGAGAGATAATGCCATTGTCATCGGTAGCACATCGAGACATCTGCAAATTCACTCAATATCTGTTCTCCATTCAGCCAATTCCTTAGATATAATCTCAGGTATGAGACTCACTGATGTACAGGCTTGTCGTGGATATCCATGGATATCGTGTACCAATGATCTTTAAGCATTGAATGCGAGACTGCAGACGTAGACAGTCAGATGGTGTGCTTCTCGCGGTATTCATGCAACTCAATGTTTCATGGTCATATAATTGCATTTCAAAATGTATTTATTATGCATCAATTTTCCCAAGTAAAAGACCAATCTACCAAATATATGCGGTTTTTGGCGACGTGTCGAAGCACTAGTTCGTCGTCATGCGATATTTCACAATTACGATATGCTGGTCAAGCATTCAATGTTAGGTGAATTGACAATAATGACGCTCACATCATCAATCTACGTCATACTGGTAATATGCACGACAATCAAGACATCAAGTCTGTGAAAGAGAGACTGCACGGCTACAAATGTCGAAGTATAAAAACTATTATCAAAATGCATGCATAAATGATTAAAATAGAACATAACAATTATGTGAATGCTCTAACAGCATGACCAATGGAATAACGAAGGAAAAATAATTACATGTACAATCGAGTATTCCAAGACTCGATCACGTAAGAAACGGGTGGTGCTACCCATGTAAAAGACATCACACACATTGCACAGACTCCTTAGTCAGCCACATTGAAGGCTGTACATGATTAGGGATCGTTGATTGTACATACGCGTTTAGAACATGTTGAGAAGCGCTTATTTTTGTTCAGATGTTGGGATAAATTATTTCCTGATTTATTTACGATGCGCATGCTAAGATCGGAATTATGTATTATGTATTGTAGTCTATAGTTGAATTTGCCAGTGATGAAAGGCACTGTCAACAAATGGGAGTCAGTGAAGTCATTTTTTGGCACTTGCGGCGTTTAGACTTCGCTCTCATGGATAGATGTTCGATTATATCCATTATTCGCGAATTTATTAACCATTTGAGATGCTGCAAAAGCTTTGCAATAGAATTAATGATCGACAGCGCCATCGTCATGAATTTTGATGACTGTATCAAGTACAGGAAGATAACCATCATTATCTGGAGTACACATTTCGAATTTGATGGTGTTATTAAGTTGGTTTACACGAGCAATAGTTTGTTGTAAGTCGCCATAATCACAACGCAATCATCAATATATCGTAGAAACATTAGTGGATTGTATAATGTTCGTTGGGAAACTGTCGACCTCTCCAGGCGGTTCATAACCAAAATTGCGAAGGTGGGAGATACCTTGGAGCCCATAGCAAGACCTTTTTTTCGACACTAGAAATGTCCATCAAAATGAAAGGTATTCCGTCTTGAATTCGTTCTCATGGGAACAAGCACGAAGCAATTCCATCATTCAAAGGACTTTTATACTTCTTGGGAGACAAGCTAATCGGAAATGCATATTGTGTTTGGAAGAGGAACAGAGACTTATGAAGTGTGAGAAGAAGACGTGAGAAATATAGGGAAAAGAAAGGGAAGGAATGCAACAAAATGCCATGTTTGGAAGGCTTTGGATTCAAATAAATATCGAAGAAACGGTAGAAATTGAAAGAGAAGGATGCGAGATTGGAGAAAGAAGAGGCTAGCACTCAAATGATTTTGTCTGCAAATACGTTGCTCCTGGAGGCTGCGAAGAAGTTGAAGAAAGCGGTCAAGTGGAATGATGCAACTGAAAGGTGTAGACCATGTCTAAGACCACGACGAGCAATTTGAAAGCAGTAGATGTTGAATTACAAAGACGAGAGGCGGTGCGCAACATGAAATGCAGAAAAATATGCTGAGAGGAAATGCCTGACGCATTCATCCAGAAGAAGAATGGATTTTGTAATTCACTGTAGTTCCAGGATATTGCTCTTTCGTTCATTATACTTGTTACAATATTTCACCACTATATTGCAGTGGTCACTTTCGAATTCTTGGCTATCTTGTGGCCACTCCATTACCATGAAGTACATTCAACACCCCAATTGACTTGTACATTGACCTTTCATGTAGAAGTAGAATCTGATAGCCACTCCATCACTATGACGTACATTGAACACCTCAATTAACTTGATATTGTCCTTTAATGTAGAATTAAAATCTGATAGCCACTCCATTACCATGAAGTACATTCAACATCCCAATTGACTTGACACTGACCTTTCATGTAGAATTAGAATTTGAGAACTCTCCTTCAAGGAAATATGTTGAAATCGCTGTCCAAATTATTGTGATAAATTATGTATGTAATTCATGTACCATGTAAAACTAGGGAACATCTTTAAATTCAAAGTCGTCCAATATTGCAAAAGTTCACATAACCACGAACTTACAAAATCCACAAAATTGTTGGCCACACTGATGTTTAAAGGGATACATTGCATTAAAAACTGTTGTCGGATTTTCACTGATCTACAGCAGTTAATTAAACAGGTACAAATTACTTGACTCATTCTCTAGTAGACTCTCTAGCTTCATTGTGATCGTTTGTTTGCTTCAATTTGATAATTGAATCTTAAGTGTCGAAAACGGCATTTAACCCAATCCCTTGCAACGTGTAATTCCGTTAGACAGAAGTATCTGCAAAATGTATCCACATGCTATTATGAGTGCTTATAACATGGTTTTATGAGTCAGGAGTATTGCATTGTATTCAACAATCATCAGTGATGAAACCAAATATACTTCTTCTGGTTAGGTAAAATAAATATCAAAAAGATTCAGACAGAATCAGAATTTCAGTTATCAATGACTTATGACTGACATTCGTTTCGTGTATTAAGACAATACTTAATTTGCGTTTAAATGTTATATGTTTTTGTCGTTTCAGGTCCTCACGGGCATGAGCAATATACCAGAGGTCAAAAGTGAAGTTAGAACATTCAAATGTGAGTTCTGCGAGAAGTCCGTTAGCAGTTCAAGCAGCTTGATAAAGCATCGACTAATTCACACAGGAGACAAGCTGTTCATTTGTGAGTCCTGCGAGAAGTCATTTACCTCTTCAAGTAGTTTGGTGAGGCATCGGCGAATTCACACAGGCGACAAGCCGTTTCTCTGCGAAGCGTGCGGAAAGTCATTTACCCAAGGCGGTCATCTGGAATCTCATCGGCGGATACACACAGGTGACAAGCCGTTCATTTGTGAGACCTGCGGGAAGTCGTTTTCGGCTTCTGGTAGTTTTTTGAAGCATCGACGAATTCACACAGGAGACAGGCCGTTCATCTGCGAAGCGTGCGGAAAGTCATTTACCCAAGGCGGTCATCTGGAATCTCATCGGCGGATACACACAGGTGACAAGCCGTTCATTTGTGAGACCTGCGGGAAGTCGTTTTCGGCTTCTGGTAGTTTTTTGAAGCATCGACGAATTCACACAGGAGACAGGCCGTTCATCTGCGAAGCGTGCGGAAAGTCATTTACCCAAGGCGGTCATCTGGAATCTCATCGGCGGATGCACACAGGTGAGAGACCGTTTATTTGTGATTCATGCGGAAAGTCCTTTACCGTTGCAAGTAGTTTGGTGAGACATCGGCGAATGCACACAGGAGACAGGCCGTTCATTTGTGAGATATGCGAGAAGTCGTTTTCGGATTCGAGTAGTTTGGCTAAGCATCGGCGGATACACACGGGTGACAAGCCGTTCATTTGTGAGACCTGCGGGAAGTCGTTTTCGGATTCTGGTAGTTTTTTGAAGCATCGGCGAAGTCACACAGGAGACAGGCCGTTCATCTAAGAAGCGTGCGGAAAGTCATTTACCCAAAGCGGTCATCTGAAATCTCATCGGCGGATACACACAGGTGAGAGACCGTTTATTTGTGATTCATGCGGAAAGTCCTTTACCGTTGCAAGTAGTTTGGTGAGACATCGGCGAATTCACGCAGGAGACAACCCGTTCATTTGTGAGTTTTGCGGGAAGTTGTTTTCGGATTCTGGTAGTTTGTCGAAGCTTCAAATCATCATATGTAAACAGTGATTCGGGAAGTTCTTAGTGGGACATAATTACGAGATAATGTGGAAAACTTTCATGTATATGTGTGATTTTATAACTGTGTTTGTGGTTTTCTCGGATATTATGTTGATCATGATTGGGTGTTATAATGAAAACAATTATTAGAATCTATTCATTTTCACTTCTGTGCATGTATTTGTTTCTCTTGCAGCGTGGGTATCGGATGGCAAAATGTGCTTGCGAAATGTATTTTTTCATAATTCACCCACATAGTTTCATCTCAGTCAATAGTTATTTCGTTCTGGAGTCAGTCGTCATCAAACACCAACTTGTATTGATATCAACGTCTATATTGAGCATGATATCTTTAAATTTTGGAGACTATTGCCTCATAATGAACTTTCTCTAGTCTGCATATAACACAACTATATGTTCTTTCTGCACCGAGGTATAATCAATCAAGTTGCCAGACAACAGAACTACAATTCCATGAAGGTTCATGTCATACATGAGACACAAAAAATATCTACAACACGTTCATGGCACTAAGCATGACTCATAACCATTCCTAATCGTCACCAGTCAAATCAAGCGACATTGAGATCAGGAATTTATATTGAGCAATGAACCACTCGGCACACATATGAAGGTGCACTAGGTAAATGAAATACAATCCGAATAGAACTTAAATGCAATCAGGACCATACATTTCGCTCACCGGGAAAGAGCAGCACAACCTTCAAACCGAAGTCTACGAGAGGAATTAGAGGCGCAGCTTTGAAACTGGACTGCTCACTGTTCCTTTCACTGTCTTGATACTTGCCACACGTACAACCGCACCTGCACTTTTGCGAGCATAAACTATGAGAGAGAGAGTATTTGTATTTCAGGATGAAAATCAAAATCGCAAGGTAATAGAAGTTTCATCAGATCACGTACAATATTTTCAATCAATGTCGACAAAACAAGAAACAGTTCTGTTGGCGTCTTGTGCAATTTGCTTCAACAAGAATGCAACCGTTTCTATAATGTGAGATTTATTGCGAAGAGGATGATCCTATTCGTGACATTTGACGTAGAAATCTTAAATGCATTTGACGTGTCTTTTCAGAAAGTTCTCAAAAGTGTTGGAACTATTACATGCGAAAGGACACATTGGCAAGCTTGCCTATCCTTGCCATAAGCCACTGAAGGAGTTGCAAGTTGTCATCAGTACCCAATACTATCGACCTACAGATGTCATCAATCGCGTCTAGGCATTTCTGTCGTTGTTAGAAGGTACCAAAATGTTTGTTCTCCCAATGTCACCAATATTGTTGCATCAGTGACTGCACAAGCTTTCATCGAGTTAGCCTGTTTCATATCAATGTCTGTCATATTTGGTTTGGGTTTCGGTTTGCGCTGAAAACGTCGTTATTTTCTCAAAGGCCATTATTCGCTACTTCCTGCTGTTCTCAGCAGACTTGAAAACAAATTAGCGTCTATATCCAAAGGTCATTATTCGATGACATTGCGAATCCTTAAATTACTTTCAACAGCTATGTTCCCGCTTCCTTTAAATTATGAGAATACCTCGGCCAACTGTCACTTGCCTCACTCATTCATAAAGATCAATTCCATGAAGACCTTTGATGTAAGTAGTTAGCTTGGTGTTATTTCTCTGGAAGCACAATCAACTGTATTATCGTCAGTAGAAACAAAGCCCCATGACTCAAGGGTGAATGCCCTGAATATCGCTTAGATTGCCAGACTAACACAATGGTTGAACATGTCACGTTTGTATGTATTTCAGATTCTTTAGCATACTTGAATTACACCGTAATGATCTTTGAACTGCTCTTATCAAAAGTTCGAGATGATGAGATCTGCACAGCGCTAATATTGGCAAGTGAGCTACTTTTACTGGAGCCACTCTTGCACACAGCAGGTTAGCAATCTATCCAATACCTGCTGACTTTGTCATGCGGATGTGCTGACGCGCTGGTAAGAATTAAAACAACTTGCCTAATGTACAACTAAAATCTAATTGTATCACAAAGCTTTAGCAACAACAGGAATTGTAAGAACGCCAGATGAAATGACAATAGTGAGAGCGCCTAAAGAAATTGTTAAAAATGCTCCAACGCCTTGTGTCACATTCTTAACTATAGTCCATCTCTTTCTTAATTTATCATAATGTTCTAATCTTAACAATAGTTGCGCTTCCTTATCTTTCATGTACCTGACTCTATCTTTGTGTTTTGCTATATCCATTTCATATGATAATGAAGGATATAAAGGGGCTGATGGTTCTTTTGTTTTTACATCTTCCATTTTTAAATGAATATTTTTGTTCATATTCATTTTGTTTTTGCGAAATTTCAAGAGGACCCTATTTTTGCATTTTGATTTGCTAAATTTCAAGAGTCCCTAATTTTGCATTTTTTATAAGTTATCAAGGGGGTCTAATTTTAGCTGTTTTTTATAAATTTCAGGAGGACCCTATTTTTAACAATTTTTTTAATAAGTTATCAAGGGGGCCTAATTTTAGCTGTTTTTTATAAATTTCAGGAGGACCCTAATTTTAACAATTTTTTTAAATGTTGTCTGGACGGGTCTTTATATCATTACTTCGGTCGGGTGCCACATTGCATCAGTGACTGTACGAGCTGTGATCGAGTTAGCCTGTTTCATATCAATGTCTGTCATATTTGGTTCGGGTACTACATTTACAACATCGGCAATGAGAAAATGATGTGGTATTGATGTTTGTAAATCTGCAGTATGACATCTACGCACGATTAGTAGGTCTCGAATTCGGACATGATCTGTCTTTGCTGAAAACGTCGTTATTTTTTCAAAGGCCATTATACTCTACTTCTCAGCTGACTTGAAAACAAATTAGCGTCTATATCCAAAGGTCATTATTCGATGACACTGCGAATCCTTAAATTTACCTTCAACAGCTATGTTCCCGCTTCCTTTAAATTATGAGAATACCTCGGCCAACTGTCACTTGCCTCACTCATTCATAAAGATCAATTCCATGAAGACCTTTGATGTAAGTAGTTAGCTTGGTGCTATTTCTCTGGAAGCACAATCAACTGTATTATCGTCAGTAGAAACAAAGCCCCATGACTCAAGGGTGAATGCCCTGAATATCGCTTAGATTGCCAGACTAACACACTGGTTGAACATGTCACGTTTGTATGTATTTCAGATTCTTTAGCATACTTGAATTGCACAGTAATGACAGGAACTGCTCTTATAAAAAGTTCGAGAGGACTCTTATAAAAAGCTGTGCACAGCGCTAATATTGGCAAGTGAGCTGCTTTTACTGGAGCCACTCTTGCACACAGCAGGTTAGTAACTAGGTTCTAACTGCTGTACTGTGATGTTTGACTTCGTGACCCACTCTTCCGACCACCGAGGACACCTTTTAAGTATGATTTTCTTGCTCTACGTGAAGAAGAAACTCAACAACTCTTCTCTACGACTTTCTTATCAATCTTTAACAATTCAAATCATCCTAACAGCTACGGTGAAATTGCCGGGGGTGTCAAAACCACACTAGAAAAGACAATACCCTTCGTTCGTCAGCCGCATAGTGGACAGCCAGTATGGAAAAGTGACAAGGATGTGTTATCCACTCAGTCGAAATTAGCGCACCTCCGTCGATCCGGAAGGACTGCTGAGGCGAAAGAGGCACAGAAAGAACTTGCTCAAACTTACAAGGTTTGTCAAAGAGCTGCCCTGAACAAAGTCATTAACACAATAGCAGCGGCTGGCAGTGCGCGCAAGAACGATGTGGTCTGGACAGCCGTGAGAACACTGACGGGAAGAAGACGGAAAAGTGGAATCACCGTTTCTGGGGACACTCCTACTGCCCGAGAAGATGCAATTAAGGATTATTTCTCCGCAACTTTGAATGCAGCCTCACCGAAATCGATCAACATGTCTTTCCCTCAATGTTCCGCTCTACCCTCTGAATCAGACTTCAATGTGACTCCGATAACTGTTGATGAAATAATGCAACAGGCCATTCAAACCCCAGGAGGAAAATGTGCAGGACCAGATGGCGTGCCAGCTGAGGTACTAAGCATTCAATGTGTTGCTGAGCATCTTAGTAGTAGGCGTATATATTTCATCAAAATGAAAATCATGCAGATACATTATATGGTAGTCACAAAAATCACATAAGAAAGAAAGAAAAGTTAAAAATATGCAAGAATAGAAAAAGTGACGAGAGGCTCGTCAAACACAATACCATTTGCCACGGCATAGAACCACGGAAAGAAGGAGTGCAAACGTCTGGCAGTATGACAGTGAACGAGAGACAGATGACCTGTCCGTGGCAAACAAGATGGAATGTACGAATGAAGCGGATGCTCACGGTTGACTTCACAACTTCCCAAAAATGAAAGTCCAGATTTCATGAACAATTCCGATAATGAAGGAAAATTGTCACATTGGCAGTCAGGTCCACAAATAGTGCGATGTGCTCTGCGTTGAAAACACTCAAATTTATGGAGTAGTGTCCGAGGGAGACGTCGGTAAGTTGGAGAGGCATATGAAATTAAAGAAGTTATGATGGAATGGTCCACAATAACCAGCTCTCTTTGACAGGAAAGATTTCAAACATCTTATAATATACAATCTGCGAACAACTCTCTTCAAAACATCGTTTACTTGCATCTGCCATGACAGAGATTCCTCAAATATGAATCCGAGGATTCGTAAAAACGACACACGCTCAAAATCACCGTACAGTAAATGGCAGTTGAGTATTTGGTAACGCTGAAACACCATAGCCTTACATTTAGAAACGTTCAGACGGAAACCAGAATCCTGAAATGTATTTTGAATGAACAATGTAGACAAGGATGTGTTGTTACATTTCTCAATAGTCTCAATGATTGTAAAATCATCAACGTATTTGGCGCAAAAAATTGTTTTTACCACAAAAATTGATGCTACTCATGAGAGCAGCAAAAAGAAACGGCGAGAGCACTGATCCCTGTGGAACACCTGATATAGCTTTTACATGAGCACCAAGCTTATTATGCACCCTGACTTGAAATGATCTATCGTTGAGAAAGGAAAGTAGCCAACGCAAAAACCTGTGATTAAAATTATTCGAAAGTAAAAAGTTTGAGTCGATTAAACTGAAGACAATCGAAGGCCTTGGAAATGTCCAAAAAGAGAAGACGAACAGCTGCGGTATTGTTGGACTCCATCGCAGAAGTTATGTAGTCGTGTATTGACACCAAAGCACTTGTCGTGGATCCATGAGGTCTGTAAGCATGCTGATTTATTCCATAGCACTCTACCAGTGAGTCTTTCACGCCATGTAAAGTAAGTTTTTCAAACACTTTACCGAAAGATGCTGATAACGCAATTGGACGAAAATCCTTTACTGTGGGCTTGCTTTTCTTTGGGATAGGACTTACATAAGCATGTTTAAAAAAACTTCGGAAAGGTGTTTGTTTTTATCGACATGTTATAAATGTAGCACAAGGGTTGGCTGATAATGTGAACACAAGCGACGATAAGCTTCGTAGGAATGGGATCGGGACCCGTATTTTTGGTCTTTACATGAAGCAATTCCTGCAGCATTTCATCTTCCGTTACTTGATAGTCCCATGACTTTTGATGTAAAGGCAACAGCGTGACATCAGGGGACACATTGAAACTTTTCCTAAATTCAGATGTCAAGGAATCAAGAAGACCATCTACTCCGGTGACTGAATCGTATAGCGGTTGAAAAGGGTCAGATGCACGCCCTCTTGCTTCGCTAACAACATTCCATAAACTTTTGGCTGATTGCTTGCATTTCTCCGCCCACTGACGCTTAGCGTTCAGTATTTCAGCTCGAACTTTTGTTTTATAATGCTCATGCAGAGTCCAGTTCTTTTGCCGAAAAGCCTGCCATCGCTTGTTGATCATAAGCTTCAAAATTGGTGTGATCCATGGCTTGTCACAGTCAGTGAAGGTAACCATCTCAATAGGTATTACAGAAGAACAGCTAATCAAGGTCATATACAAAAAATCGCACATTTCGTCGACAGACTGAAAATGTTCTAAAGCTGAAAAATCAACAGACGAAAGCTTTGATATGAAATCATCAACATGCGATTTTCTAAAATCCCAAACTGGAACATGGGTTACAGAGCGATTATCGGCTTGGTTGCGAACCTTGAGAAAAATAGTATTATGATCTGAATTTTTAATCGGTGCACCAACATCAGCAGAATCGACGTACAATTGATTCAGATCATCATCAATCCAAATTTGATCTAACAAAGACGCAAAACGCGTCTGATCAAAAACCTTACATGGTAATGCTAGATCAATTTCAAAAGTGGTTGCAGAAAAATCATTAAAATCTCCTGCGATAATGAATGATGTTACTGTTAGGATAACAAGATAGAATGTGATCAAATTCATCAGTGAGAAAAGAATTAATAGCACAATGCTCATCTTTGAGCAGACCTGGTGGAATATACATAACGCAGCAAAATATTATCCGCGATTTTGTAATAAGCTTAACAATTAACACCTCGCACGATGGGGGACATGCGTGAATAAAGTCATGCAAACTGGCTTTGAGCTCAATATCTGTCCACATGCATACTTCTCCACCCACACGTTGCAAACGATCGGCCCGAAAAATACTGTAATGAGGAATATTAAATAAGCTGTCGTCAATATCTGTGGAAAGCCAAGATTCTGTGATACAAGCAATACCCGGTTTGAAATTGGCGAGACATACACATAAGTCATCAAATTTGGGAAAAAGAGACCTGACATTAGATAAAAAGACAGATAAGTTAAGAATGTTGACATTGCTATTAAAACCCTTTACAGAAAATTTGGGAAAACTGAGCGATTTTGAACACTTCCACGAAAGATGACAACATCTTCACCTTGATCTTTACGCCTCCTGAATTCAGATCTTGGAGCACGTTCAGATTTTTGCTGAGCAGGCGTGAGGTCATTATGAATATATACATTCTGAAACGAGCCTGACTGACGTAGAGATCTTGCTTTCTTAATTATTGATGTTTTCTGTCTTATGTCACTCACTGAAACTCTTAGTAACCGATTTCCTTTCCCAGGCATGCTCTTTCCTAACCGTTGAATGTTTGAAAATTTCACTTTATCTGGAAGATCTAACGCTTCAAAAACACTTTCGACCTGTTGCTGATCCCAATCATATCTTTCATTGACAGTGCCACCACCACTTTTCTCCGGAATACCATGAAAAACCAAATTATTGGTTCTCATCATCCTGTCTTGAAGTTCCATCATGCAGTCATCGATACCAACACTTTTAGATTCATCAACAGCCTCTTTTATCTTTGCAACTTCCTTTGATAAAATTTCATGCTTTATATAAACATTAGAAACAGTCATTTCAATAGCTTCGAACCGAGTCTCAAAAGCTAGCATTTTATCTTCCGATCTCTTAAGTTCCCCTCTAAGAAAATTTACAACAGAATCACACGATTCTTGAATCCATTTTCTAATGTCTTCAACAGATACGGAGGAACCTGTGCAAGATCTTGTACTGCGGTGTGTTGCCATGATAGCTGACTTGACAGTACACAGGTCAAGAGAAAGCAGACAAGTGATTCTAATAATAACCAAAATCGGCAGTAGATGCTAGGCAACCAACGTGACGTAAGAGAAAAATCGATATCCACAAAGTCTTGAAAAAGGAGAGGTATTTGTCAATAGCGATTGAAACAGCTGACAAACAGATGACGGACTGACAATACCAGCCTAGCAAGCTTTATGATAGAAGCGAAGCGGACATTGTGGAAATCCAAAGCGGAATTCCCGACGACGAGACAGATCACCAGCGATAGCAAACTGAATATTAATCACACACGTAATGTAGGAAAAACAAAACCACTGAAATTCGTCAAAGGATGAACCTGACACGATAAACAACCGACACAATCAAACTCAGTGAAAGATGAGGATCCAGATGATACCAAAAATGATATGAAAATAGAGAATGCAACCACCAAAATCGGAAAAATTACAATAACGGAGGAGCAACACAAAAACACGACCGATCAGTACAACGTCAAGTCTTGTCGGGGTAATGAACAGCCTGCTTCAGGGTTGACCAGCCCACCAGAATGGACATCTGCTAATATCATCGGAGTGCCAAAGAGGCCAGGTACAACTCGACTGGAAGAGCACAGAGGTATCTCGCTGATGTCACGTGCTGCAAAACTTTTTAACAAGATCATCTTGTCAAGGATTCGACCTGTCCTAGAACCCTACCTAAGATTCGAGCAAAATGGCTTTCGTCTGCACCGAAATACGACCTCACATATACTCTGTCTTCGGAGAATATTGGAGGAGTGTCGCATTCACCAACGCAGGATTTTCGCAAGGCCTTCGATTCCGTTTCTCGAAGCGCTCTCGCCGGTGTACTGCGAGCTTTCCGCGTTCCACCACTACTTGTGCATTCCATCATGGCACTTTACAGGGACACAAGAGCTGCGGTAATGACCACCGACGGACCTACAGACACCTTTCTAACCAGCTCTGGAGTCCTTCAAGGAGACGCACTTGCACCGTTCTTGTTTGCGCTACTACTAGACTGGGTTCTCCATGACGCCATTCCCTCATACGAACACGGGCTGCTTCTAAGCCGTCGGAGGAGTCTGCGGCATCCCGAAAAGCGTCTGTCTGTCCTTGCATATGCTGATGACCTCGTACTATTGTCCTCGACGGTCGAGGGAGCAAAGAGTTTGGTCACCAACCTCCAGACTTCAGCAGCAAAAGTGGGCCTGTCAATCAACATCAAAAAGTCCGAAGTTATGACTATTCCATCTGATCTCAATGTTCACATCGAGTGCCGCGACATCGACGGTAGTGTAAAACGCCTCCCTCGATCAAACAGATTCGTCTATCTCGGCGGTGTTGTTCCATCAATCCAATCTGACATCGAGAGGCGAAGATCTCTGGCCTGTACTGCCTTCCGCTCTGTTAGGGTAGTCCTACAGAGTGAAGCGTTGCCTAATGCTCTCAGAATTCAACTCTTCTCATCAGTGATCGAGTCGGTGCTCCTTTACAATTCGAAAACCTAGACTCTAACAAGGACTCTCGAGAGGCAACTGGACTCCGCCCATTCCGCTTTACTCCGCGCGGCTTTCTCCATACGCTGCACAGACAAGGTAAAGACCGACGATCTGTATCGAAAATGTGGGCTCATTCGACCGAGCCAGACCCTACAACAACGACGATTGACTCTGTGCGGGCATCTGGTTCGAGCAGAAGACTATTGTCGTGAACCGGCTCAAGACATCTTGTTCATGACTTCACATGAACCCCGTCGACGAGGACAGGCAAATTCTACGACCTATGTCGACTGCCTATTTAAAGACGCTAGTGCTTCAGATCAAGTAAATGGCATTTCATATGTTAGACAGTTAGCCCGAGATCTGAAGACCTGACGCCTTTTGGCGTAACAATGTACTATGTATGTATGTACACAACAGGTTAGTACTTTATCCAATGTCTACTGACTGTGTGGGATCACGCATTACTGCAGCGTTCTTTTCTGATGCGTCCCAAACAGGGGACATGTCCAAATCGTTGAAGTTGAGAGATAATGCCATTGTCATCGGTAGCACATCGAGAGATCTGCAAATTCACCCAATATCTGTTCTCCATTCAGCCAATTCCTTAGATATAATCTCAGGTATGAGACTCCCTGATGTACGGGCTTGTCGTGGATATCCATGGATATCGTGTATCAATGATCTTTAAGCATTGAATGCGAGGCTGCAGACGTAGACAGTCAGATGGCGTGCTTCTCGCGGTATTCTTGCAACTCAATGTTACATGGTCATATAATTGCATTTCAAAATGTATTTATTATGCATCAATTTTCCCAAGTAAAAGACCAATCTACCAAATATATGCGGTTTTTCGCGACGTGTCGAATCTCTAGTTCGTCGTCTTGCGTTATTTCACAATTAATATATTACAATGTGAGGTAAATTGACAATGATGACACTCACATTATCGATCTACGTCACACTAGTAATATGCACGACAATCAAGACATAAAGTCCATGAAAGAGTGACTGCACGGCTCTAACAGCATGACCAATGGAACAACAAAGGAAAAATAATTACATGTACAAATCAGTGAAGAAGGCTAAATATGGAACAACCTACAGTCATGAACTCCTCTTTGCCATTCAGAGGTGGTTTCAGTTGCCTTATAGTCATGGCTTCGTCAATTCGGCAACGTATTTCACATTTGTGGTAAATGTAAATATTTCCTTGGGATGCTAATTATGAGAATAAGAAGAATGAAGGAATACACATGTAGCTTTACTTGCCTGTAGGTACGAGTATTCCGAGACTCGATCATGTAGGAAACGGGTGGTGCTGCCCATGTAAAAGACATCAAACACATTTCACAGACTCCTTTGTTAGCCACAAATGGAAACTGGTCATGATTGGGGATCGTTGATTGTACATACGCGTTTAGAACATGTTGAGAAGCGCTTATTTTTGTTCAGATGTTGGGATGAATTATTTCTTGATTTATTTACGATGCGCATGTTAAGATCGGAATTATGTATTATGTATTGTAGTCTATAGTTGAATTTGTCAGTGATGAAAGGCACTTTCAACAAATAGGAGTCAGTGAAGTCATTTTTTTGGCACTTGCGGCGTTTAGACTTCGCTCTCATGTATAGATGTTCGATTATATCCATTATCCGCGAATTTATTAACCATTTGAGATGCTGCGAAAGCTTCAGCGTCATCTGAATTGCATAATCTATCCATACATCGGAATTCCTCTATAATCGCATTTCTCTTAGTTGAAGCTGGTAGAACTGATGATGAGTGAATGAAAATTCCTCTGTTTAATTCTTTACAATAGAATTAATGATCGACAGCGCCATCGTCATGAATTTTGATGACTGTATCAAGTACAGGAAGATAACCATCATTATCTGGAGTACACATTTCGAATTTGATGGTGTTATGAAGTTGGTTTACACGAGCAATAGTTTGTTGTAAGTCGCCATAATCACAACGCAATCATGAATATATCGTAGAAATATTAGTGGATTGGATAATGTTCGTTGGGAAACTGTCGACCTCTCCAGACGGTTCATAACCAAAATTGGGAAGGTGGGAGATGCCTTGGAGCCCATAGCAAAACCTCTTTTTCGACACTAGAAATGTCCATCAAAATGAAAGGTATTCCGTCCTGAATTCGTTCTCATGGGAACAAGCACGAAGCAATTCTATAATAAAGGACATTTATACTTCTTGGGAGACAAGCTAATCGGAAATGCATATTGTGCTTGGAAGAGGAACACAGACTTATGAAGTGTGAGAAGAAGAAGTGAGAAATATAGGGAAAATAAAGGGAAGGAATGCAAAGCTCTTTTTTGCAACTACAACTCTTATCAATCAGGGGTAGCTTCCGTTTGGCTCAGGGTAGGGTTCTAGCCCGGGCTGGCTCTGGGCGTTTCACACATTAGGATTAGCAATTGGTATGATGCGGGCATGTTTCTTTAAAGTATTTTGTGAAAAAAGTAGACATAAGCAGAAGTTCCCCATTGTTATCAGAGGATGTTCGTGGCAATGAATGTCAACATCAAAATATTTAAATTGTACAGCAATCCTCTGATGTTAAGAAAAACATCAACATGCTGTTGTCTCTAAATAGCGTTATGGAGGATATGGTGAATGAATTCGCACCAAAGAAATATAAAACTGATTCAATCAAGCAAATTTATGTTCTGTTTATAACTATTGGTAGGATTGATGTCTCATATTTGGCCAATAACTTTGCTTGAATAAAGTGTAAGGAGAATTGTTTAAAAATCCTAAATATATTGATTGAACATAAATAGTCATTTTCAAAATCAGTGAATCAGCAGCTGGTGCTGAACTTTCAACCACTCAGTACCCTGTCATTCACGTATGGGTATTCCGTAAACGCGTTTATTCCTATCTATTTTCACATGCGTTTTTAGCAACCAATCAAAATCTGTTGAATCTATTTACGAAAAATTGCTCTTCTGATTGGTTCATATTCATCAAAACTTTATAGCATTTTCACAACAAATAAGCATATAAAATTTCACAACAAATAGTTTGAAGAGTGCAAGTAATATTGATCTCATCAATCGAATGATTCGGAATTTGTCAACTTTCCGTCAATGAAAATGATTTCCCATAACCTCTATACATAGACATCGGATAACATTATTAGGACTAGACAGGACAGCGCCTATTTAATACACTATCAGGCGAGTATCAGCTGATAGCCACAAGCGAATGTCGCTAACGAGTGGCTTTAATTCTGAAAAATTGTTTTACTATGCTATTTGTGTAAACAAATAGTAGCGCAATTTTTAAATTAGCAAATTTTTTATTAAATTTCCTCTGGCTGTAGAATGATTTCTTTTGAAAATCCAAGATAATGTGCCTTGAAATGACTCCAATCTTGAAAAGATATATCGAGAATGAAATCGAGAAGAAAAGTGCAACACTACCAAACCTTTTGCTTGTGTTTGGACGAGTGGATTGTAAGAGGATAAATTCATTGCCAACCTTAAAGATTCCAGCAAAAATATTTTATAGATGTTCTTAAGCCTAACTAAGAAATAAGCAGAAAGACATTAACATGGCAGTAAGATAAATGAAACCTTTTCAGAAATGGGCTTCTTAATCGGTTTGGTATTACTCCTGACTCAGGTCACCCCCTAAAAAATCTATCACTTATACAGATTATTCCGCAGAACTGAGATATGGCGTCTCATTAATCATTTTGTGAACTTCGAGCGTCCCGGCTAAAGATAAGCAGCACCCGGAATAACTGGGATTTTTCCTGGCCACTTCGGGCAAAAAGCACTATTTTACATCATTTCTTGTGAGCGCGAAGGGCGAGTTTTCCCGAGTACAATGAAAAAAGATTTATTACAACAGATGTACGTAAAAATTTCTATTATCATGAGATTGAAGATAGGCTGTTCATTTGCAATTACCTGTGAAATGAAATGTCTTCTGCTGTTTCCAATTCGGAGTATTTAAGTCTGCAATTATGGACGATGCAATATCTCATCTCTACTCTCTCTCAGGTGATAATAGACACGTGGTTATCGATATTTTAAATTCTCTCGTTGTCATAATTGTTTTATACAAACAATATTTCCATGTCGCTACCGAACGGCTTTAAAGGCCACGGGAAATCAGCTGTGTCCGGTCTAGTCCTAATAATGTTATCCGATGTCTATGCTTCTATTGTACTAAGATCACAGGTTACACAAAAATGACTTGCGCATTCT
Source organism: Prostheceraeus crozeri (assembly GCA_907163375.1). Classification (NCBI taxonomy): domain Eukaryota; kingdom Metazoa; phylum Platyhelminthes; order Polycladida; family Euryleptidae; genus Prostheceraeus; species Prostheceraeus crozeri. The sequence goes on along the minus strand of CAJQUW010005689.1, from coordinate 83,865 downwards.
CATTCAATACCATGTAGTGCATCCATTCTTTTGGAAATTGTCAGTATGGCAATGAAGCAGCAAATTAGTGAAGCATTCCATATTCATAGATATTCACTTTAATTGAAATTCATATTGCTTATAGCTGAACTTAATTTATACAGGTTACATGAGAGTCGGTAGTACGTGACGAAACTCTAGGTGAAAATGGGCTCCGATATTGCCAGAAGTTCGGTGTTACCCGCGAGAAAATGAGTCGTGGGCCCCTCGTCAAAAAGTCGTGGGCCACGTGAAAATATGGGGGCCAACAAATTTTTCGAAAATGGCTTATTTGGAAGTAAAAATGCATGATCATGTCAATTTGCGACCATTCTCTTCAAAAAATGACGTGAAATGTGATCTCTTAAAGTCGAGGGTTGGCCCCCAATTTTCACGGTTATCTTTTTGACGGTGGTCGTGGGTCGGCCCTTAAGTTCACACGAGCTCTAATTTTGAATAAGAACGACCCCAGAGTTGTCACACACATTGATCAGCGAATTTGTTGTGATTTCTACCGGAAAGAAAGAAATGTATCGTTTGTAAGTTCGCGACTGTGGCAGACAGAAATGTTTGGAATACGCAAGTCTCGGTGGCAACAGGTAATGTAGTGAGATGACAAAATGGTGTCCTACAGAAAGAAATGATGAAGTCACACGAATATCTACTATACCTGTATAAAATAGATATTCGGGTAATTTCATCATTTCCCTCTCTCTTTCTCACTCACTCCTGTCCCCTTTTCTTCTTCTTATTTTTCATCATCTTACACCAGTAGGGGAAGGGTGCCTATAATGGGCCGCTAAGTGCGATGAGCGAGAAATCAATGAAGATGTGTTTGTAAAACCGTGAAAAGAGACATACAGTTGAAGATTGGCATCTAGCAAATGTATCTATAATATCAAGTTGAAATACCTAATCGCCATGTCGTGCGAGCATGTTTTGTAACATGTGTCGATTGGCCTCCAAATCTAACGTGCTAGTACAGGTTAATTAGTCTACAGGAAGGCTAGTTAATTAAGCTATAGAAATTTAGATCTAAACTATCCCTGTTGCGCGATTAATTCATTAATCGTCATGAAAGCTATATTCATCTACTCCCTCCAATGTATATAAATTGGCTAAAATCATTATTTGATTTTTGTTAATTCTGCTCTAACCCAAGTGTTCATTATAAAAGAAAGAATGAATTTGTCAATATGAAACTTCTTGATTGATATATAATGAATTACTCATTGTTAACAAAGCCGTGACAGAAGCCGTAATGATGAAAGATTAAGCAAAACCGTCAACTTAAAGACATGGCACCATGAACTAACAAAACTCACACACAAAATCTTCAGTTAAATCTTTCGCAGAACATTCCTCGTGAGCCCAGTCACCACATTTTCGGCAACTTAGCCACTTTTCCCTTGGAGCACTGTTTGAGAATAATTCTCTACAGTACATGCACTCTGTATCTTCATTTTCGTTGACAACTGGAATAGCACAGCTCTTCAATTTTCGTGCGTTCTTTATTTTATGTTTCGAAGGGTTTGGCTTGGGACTTTTTTCTTTTGACTTTGACAGTTGACCGATATAAGATGACGATGTCAGAACAGCTGAACTGCCTGAAGCTCTTCGTCGTTTCCTTCAATGTGGCTGTTGGCACTTCTTTTCGACAGATCTCTGAATTGTGGCGACCGACAAGGAATGTGTATGTGTTTGCAGATTGAGTTTGTTTTTTTAAAACAAACTGTTTAGATATCAAAATAAAATTACATGTATTAATTTTATAATAAAAATTCAAGCGTTCCTGAATATCTTCATCGCATGAACTGTTGACAAGCGGTCGGCAATAAGCTACATGCTCCGTTTTTATTTGCAGATCAAACTTTTCTAAAAAAAATTACTTGAATATCAGAATGACATTATCAATAAATACTACGAGTATTGATTAGAAAATTATTAATAAATTGATAATGCACTAGGTGACATGCCACGCGTGATTCACGCGTAATTACGGAACACCCCAAACATCCGTGGTTAAAGACTTTCTATTCTTCTACGCGAGTTACATACGCGCTGCACTTAGAGTCAAAAATCACTTGATCTGATGCTGTCAAAACATAGGGAATGTTTATGAATACGCGCGGGCGAGCCTTTATTTTGCGCGTCGTCTACGGCTGTCTGCGTTGCCGCATGAACCACGGATGAACCGCTAAGCATATTCTGTCTTCCCTGAGCATGAAATTGAGGTCCTATCACATTGTTTAGCCTCTGATACATGCAGACACATGAGACGCAAAGTCTATATATACAAACAGCTTTAAGTTGAAATGTATTTAGTATAAATTCATGAATCGACATGCTAATGCAATCAGGAAAAAAAGTGATGCATGTTCGCGCAGCCTATGAATGACTAATATACTAGTTTACACAGGAAGAAAAAATTGCTCGCATTTCCCTAACCTTGATCAGGAGTGCAAAAAATAGTCATCTGATAGTTCATTTACAAGCCATGATTTAAAGCATGAAAGAGCTCGTAATTTACTATCTTCGGAAAATTGCAATAAGGTTGTAAATTACTAGCTTTTCACGAGCTAAATTACGATCTCTGGAGCTAATAAAAAAAACATCGAGACATCTGCCTTAATATTAAATAGCTCGTGATACTAAATAGAAAACTAGTAAATTTTTAACAACGGGATAATTAATCCAACTATGAGAGTATTATTGTTTTTAGGTAGATAAACACGTAAAATAAAATGTAGCGTAGTTATTTTCTATACTTGCAATTCACGATACACGCATATAGATTTCGGTTGACGAAAGACTTTCTAAATTGACCAAGATTTGATTATTAAACTTCGGTTAAAGGCTTAAATAAAAAATAGCACAACAAAGATGTCAGACTTGCCATAATAAGTGATCGATTTATCTGAAGGTCGATGCATGTAGTACAAGAAATTATGATGATATCAGCTTTCTCAGCAAGTGTCTGCAGCTGCACTAGTTTACCCTATGTCAAAAAGGCTTCATCCTAATTACTAAGCAAAGATGTCAGCTCCCGTTTAAACAGTTTGATGTGCCTACGCCTAGAGATAACACAAATGCATCAATATGCCTACAATTTTTCTCAAACATGTTGATTTCACTTAAAATTGAAAAAGTATAATTACTGAAAGATAATGATGGTCATATGGAAATCCCGAAAGAGCAGCGACTACATATTGCTAAAAAAGGCAGATTTAGTAGATAATTGCATGTATAAGCGAAATAACTCTAAAATTTCCTGTAAATTTGATGTGGGCTGACTGCTCAATTTTAGCGATTAATGCTAGCATGTAGAATATTCGCAGTGATCATGCTAAAATTTAGCCTTTCAGAAAAAATACTATTTCGGCGAGTTGTTGCATCTATAAAACCTCATCGTATAGTCATGGCTGCTGTTACCCACTTATACGCAGGAATAAATTGGCCTCAGCTTCCCGGTTATTTACACGCAACGTGGCGCCCGAATTACCTTCGTCATTTAGTGTCGGATCAAACCAAGCCCTGAGTTGGTATTAAAAAATAAATTTCATTCTTACTAATTGAGTCATGGAGCCGCTCATCTTCTTAAATTGAAAGTGATAACTCATATAAAGCACCTCCTCAGCTGCCATTACTTTTTCTTTAAAAGGCTTACTCAAAGTGCTCTTAAAGGACGCTCATTATTCAACGTGATAACATGGAAGAGACTTTTCTTATATCATTCATCAAGTGGTAAACTGGGTTGAATCACATCATTTGTACGAAATTGATTTTATTTCTCAATTATAATTGACATGCCGTAAATTATTGCACCATATCGCCTACAGTCGCTACATCTAGTTTCATTATATGCCAAAAATTTGATCTACAGTGGTGATGCAGTTGATTGTCTAAACTTTTTTGTGACTATAACGAGATACTCAGTGAATTTTCATCAACGATGGTATAAAACAAATTCATCTGATTTTTTGGAAAGTAAATGTTATCAAACTACAATTTTGTCATATTTACTTCTGCAAATAATTATACGAATTTATGTATTATATAATTACACATCAATTTATGTAGTCCCTGCTATTTTCCTGAGTTTTCTTTCCTCAATGCGAAAGCCAATTTTCGATGATATATGCTCTGACACATTTGAAGTCAAAATATTATAGTTCAGCTGGCAATAGACGGCCGTGCATTGATATAAGAATAGTTGGTATAGAGATTGCGGATTTCCCTTTTCCTCGCAACAGGGACCAAGAGTGTCTCCAGTTTTTCTGGGATTTTGCAGCTGCTGACGGGCAGGAAACAGCGCTCACCGATGCATACACACGTTACATTGTTTCCATTTTCCGACAGTAAATGTGCAAAATAAGAAAAACTTAAAGATGTCAAATTTCTGCAGTCAGGTTGATGCTTGACTTCATTCTGTTATCATTTAGAGTGTTGAGTTAATTGACAAAACGGACGAAGAGCTGATAAATTAATCAAGTATTTTGAAGAGGAAAATCATCAAATATCATTAATGAGATCACTTTTTTCACGACAGTTTCTCGAATTAATTAGAGAAAGGAATTTGATGTGCAGTTAATGCCAAATCTAGTGCATCGGACTGAATCTGACTACTCGTCGATTCGCTGACCTCCACATTGAGTCAGATGTCCATCAGATGTTCGGAAGTCAGTTGTATAATTTGTTTCATGACACCGATGGATCATCACACAAAACTGGCTCAAAGTGTCATCAAAACGTAGGCGATCTATGATGAAAGAAAAGTATTCGCAACGAAATAGGCTGGATGAATTTATTCTTTTCCGCAACTAATAGTGTAAGTAGAATGATTTCGTCTCCACTATTTTACATCTAGCATTTGCATAAATGAAGAATTTTTACGTCATGATCTTCGTTAGAGAATGATGTTATGATTTGCATTCTTCTGCTGTAAGAAAAGAAAGTTATTTCAATACATTTATTAACGTGTTGCACCAATCGTGATGATGAATTTTATCAGTATTGAACATGAATTATGCGATAGACTGGACGTCTGCAGGTGTCTGACGCTCGCTAAGAGCTTCTGGCCCGACAGGTGTGTTTATCGGTGGAGACACAGTTTTAGGGAAGTCCGCGATCTCCTTTATCATCTATATCAATGCGTCCATCACCATTGGTGATGCATCAGTGGGCGCCCGGGGGACATTTTCCTCCACACTTTTTCAAACGTTGGCAATTGTCCCCCACAGTTTCTGGGCGCAGGTTATTATCCCATACACCTTTGAACTATACCATGTATTTTTGCAGTACTTTATTTTACTTATTAAAGAAAGATGGCGTGGGCAGCCACAGGCAGAATATTTCATGACTCCTTATTTCTGATTCCCTAGCCTTCTGTTTGTCCATCTTGTTGTATCAAACTTACAGCTAGAAATGCGCTTAGCAGATTTTTGGAGTGGAACTAGCACAATTTTGATGTTTATACAGCGCCGCAAGCGAAACATCAAGCCTTTTGAGAAAGTAACTATTCGTAGTAGAATTTAAGCTGTTTAAAGCGCCTGGAATGTATACAGGATTTTCTTGGCAATTACATCAAGCAGGAATTACAGCTTTTCTAAGCTCTATCTTATTTCAAAATGTCATGATGGGGGAAGACTTTTTCTGAATCGAAATGTCTTGGCTCGTATAATGAGTAATGATATGTCCCGTAAACAGTAGAACAAATGGAATTGTTTACTTCACAATGTTCGGTATAGGACAGGGGAATTACTTAAGAGCCAAAAAACGTAACAAGGAAATGTAAATCACGTAGCGGGGTGTATACAACATAAATAATGCATCGTCTAGTCAAAAAGTCCAACATCCTCAAAAATAGGATCATGTATCGTCAGAGGAGGCCCACTGATCGGCAGAAGGGTACCTATGGATATTATCAATTGTATTGACTTGTAATCAGAGGGGTCTTAGATGTCATTCCATCTTAGGGGCCCCGTACCTCCTATTTTTATTGCATTTTCTGGCGAATCTCAGAAATGATCCAGATAGCCGTCAAAAAATGCAGATTCTCTTCCCCGGTAATCTCAGGAAGGATCCATTAACTGTCAAATTTTTGAGTAGTGACTTCAGCAGAATATAGCCATCCAGGTTCCCCTTAATACTGGGAATGCAGAATCGAACTGCATCTACATGTCATACTAGAAATCACAACTCTAGGACTCTGGTATCGTTATCAAGTCTGGATAAGCAACCAATGAAGATAAACATTATAGGAAGGAGAAAGGGCAATCAAAACTCAATTCATAATCTACTGCATACGAATGTAGTACAACGTTTTCGTCAAGCATTCCCACCTAAAATTATTTCATATTTCGGAATCTTGATCACTTGAGTTGAGTCCTGTTTCTTCATGATTGACGAAGGAATCAGTGACTTGCAATTGTAGAAGGATCTTCTGATCAAGGGTCACGCGGATTTTTAGAAAGTACCTGCTTTGAATTCCATGATTGTTTAAAAGTGAAGGGCCCCTTCACGAGCTGAATAGGCTCCTTCATTATCTAAAAGGGTACCCACAGAATATCAAGAGGGACCCTCAAATGTCAAAAGGTCACCTTTACAATCTAAAAGAAACCCTCGCGATCTCAAGAGGGCCCTCACAATGTGAAAAGGGATCCTTCACAATCTCAAAGGGCCCCTTCACAATCGCAAAAGGGCCCCTTCACAATCGCAAAAGGGCCCTCTCACAATCTTAACGGCCCTTCACGATCTCAAAAGGGCCCCCTCACGATGTGAAAAGGGCCCCATCACAATCTTGAAGGGCCCCCTCACAATCTTAATCGGCCTCTCACGATGTCAAAAAGGCCCTTCACAGTCTAAAAGGGGTCTCATAACAATCTTAAGAAAGCTGCTTAAAGCAAATTATTTGTTCCTTGGTAGAACATTTTCCCACTACTTAAGTTTAATAAGAAGCCGGAATTCGGTTAAAACCGGAAGAGTGGCAGCCCTGCAACTCTAAGATTCTGTTATCGTTATCAAGTCAGGATAAGCAACCAATGAAGATAAACATTATAGGAAAGACAAAGGGAAATAGCAAAAGTCTACAGTTACTGAAATTTCACTAATCGTTCGGTAATTTAAGGTTGTTTGGAAAGCTTCAGCTGTCCATTTTCCATGATAAAAATAGCACAAAGATGAATCATTTGATGAACTCACTCAAAAATACAATGTCGGTCAATTCGACTCTGAAAACACGAATTTGAAGATTTTGGTAGCTTAATGCTGTGTTAGAAATTTTCAATTTGTTATTCAGCGTAATCGTGTTCAAGATTAAATTATGTACGGTACTTTATCTATTGATAATGAATCTAAATGTAGATTGTGATTGATAAGAATAGTAAAAATAAATAAAATTGAAGCATATGATCTAGAATTTCTCAAAGTGCTTTGAATTGCTAAATAATGCACATATAGGGGAAGCTGGGGTGACTTGGAAGTGTTTTTTTCAAATGCCCATCCCTGCCAAACGACTAAATATTACAGAATTCCTTTAGTACGGGTTGACGGAGAGGAGTATTAGGAACACTTTTGCTTCAGACAGTTTTGCCACAAATTATTGTCTTGACCTCAAAAAATTCAATTACAGAAAAGTTCTAAAACTGCCAAGTCACCCCACTATTGGGGTGACTTGGCAGTGGGGTTGGGGTGAGTTGGCAGTATCATAAAACATCAACAAACTTTTCATATTATACTGATCTGAGCTTGCATTATCATTGCTACTACAAACATCTCCAAATTAGTTGCAAAACACAATCTTGGCAGCTCATATAAATTTTAGCATTATAGTGAATAGGCCTATTGATCCATCCTAAAATCCTTTGATGGCAAAATGGTTCCGTCTTTATCCCGTGACTTTTGCTACCGGTATGCTTTTCCCGAGTCACTATCTGAAGAGAAAACGTAGTTACATGTATCATAGGCAATCTCGTCAAATATATTCTTGAAAAAATAAAAAAGAATATTGAGGATATTGACGTAACAAAATGAAACTTTCGCAACTGCATCTTCAATTATGCTATCTTGTTAAGAGCATTTTGTACGTCATCACGAGAGTAGTTAGAGCGCGTTACTCGTTGTACGTACGTCCTTGGCAGTGTACTGCGAAGTTGAAAATGAATTAGGGAAAGTGTTGTCACTGCATGTTGTAACTTGAAATGAACCAATCAGAAGACACGACGAATCAACAAATAAGAATTTGTTTGACGTAGATGTTCTGAGTCATTTTCCAATGGATAGGCTAGGTGTTTAGTTGTGAACTTGTATTAAAAGGTGAGTCACTAACACATCACTACCATCAGTTAACATTAAGTTTAACAGTTACTATTAAGGACACAAAAAATGATGCTGCCATGTCACCCCAACCTAAGTAGGCCTACGGTTAAATCCTCAGCTCCGGCTAGAATGCTTTACACTATCAGGGTTCATGTATTCTGACCTAATTATAATGTCTTCAACATAGATTTATCTGAAATCTATCACAAGGCGCGGTGGCTCATCGAATCGAATTACGTATTTTCAAAAGTTCCATTTTTACATTTTAAGTTGGCCAATAGGCCTGATTTTTTGCTCTGAAAAAGTAAAAGCCCGAAGCAATCTTTCTCTACAGTATTTTCATTTCAGAGCTACTTTAGAGAAGTAATAGGGTTTTCGATTTGTGAAGCATATTATTTGCAATATCCATATTTGCCATGTCACCCCAACATGATACTGCCAAGTCACCCCAACCCCAGTAAGGTAAGAAAATGAGCTCAAACACAATGTTAATATGATCTGAATGTTTTTGCACTGTAGGTGTCCATGCACCATGACCTAAGTAAAATATCTTTAATAATGGTTTATGTCAAATCTATCACAAGACGAGAATGTCCCAAAAGTTGAGCATTTCCAAAAGTTACGATTTTTGCAAGTAAAATAGTTTTTTGCTCCTAAAAAAAGTACAAGTGCAAATAATCCGCAGGTATCTTGCTCCAGCATCTTTGTTCTAGAGCTACTTCGAAATGTATATTTCGGATTTTTGATTTATGAAGCCTATTAACTGCAAGACCCCCACTGCCATGTCACCCCAACTGCCAAGTCACCCCAGCTTCCCCTATGATAAGCATTGCCTAGGTTGCAACTATAATTCATAGATAATAGCTTATTTCCAAGAAAAATGACTATCAAGTTTCAATTAATTTGAACATCACTACTAGGGTGCGGCGATGTTTTATTTTCCCCAACGATCGATTTAATTTCGATTTTTCAGAAAAATTTCGATTTTTTTTCCGATTTCGATTTTTTTGTAAACCAAAAAAGAAATAATTTCAAAACAGTCTGAGCTTTATTTTCTAATTACGTGCAAGTGGGCGATACATGTATGACAAACGTCTCAAAATATCGGCCAATACTGAATCATATGAAAGCATATTGTGAAGTCTAATTAGAAAAACGCATTACCCCCTACTCATTCAAAAGTTTACTGTTGCGTCTGATTTTGATCAGTTGCCGTGCGCGCAAGCCACTCAAATTTGCACGACTGGGCGTTATGGTATTGCCCGTTACACTTCCTAGTCTTTCCGAAGCCGTGTTTGTTGCTGGAATACACAAGAATTGTCGGGCAATCCTGGCCAAATTTGGAAGATTCTGCAGTTGATTGAACAGGCGTCACGAGGGTGTTGTTGCACCTACTGTTAGAATTATTTAGTAAGGCAGTGACCAAGCGTCTGGACGCGAAACGTTTGCCGATTTTACTTGTATTATATTTTCATTTAAACATTTGTTTGTATTCGGCATTATACATATTTCGGGAGAGATTTGTGACGTTTTTCTCTTTATGCAGTTGATTCTTCCAGAAGGCAAGAACGTCAAATTTCTTGTGGTCGGGGGCAGGATTTGTTTGCTCCACCAATTCGACATATCGCTGCCACTCCATCATAGCTCGGTCTTTGATGTTTTTGCTATCTGATTCCACCGGAGATCTAATTTTCATCTGCGACCACAAGAAAACACGTTGTCGTTTCTCATCAGAATTTTCTTGGCTCACTCTTGCAGTAATCACCTTCTCTTCTGTGTGAGATTCTTTCTGCATGAAGTCGACAATACGCGCGACGATAATGTTCTTCGCAACATCAACTTGTGTGGAAGAGAGAATACGTAGAAATCGTGGATCGATCGCAGAAGCGACCAACACAATTGGTTGTTCATTACCAGGTGTCACTTGTTCAATTCTGGATTTCATCGAGTTCAAAATTGTGACTTTGAATGAAGTCAAGGCGGTGGGGACGTCGATAGATCCAATGAGTTCAGTCAGGGTTGACAGTAAGGCAGGAAAAGATTGATCGAAGGAGACAGTTCACAACACAAGTCACGAGTAACTTCCTCGAATGGTGCCAACAATGATGTCAAGGTTTCGAGTAATTCCCACTCACTGTTTTGGAGAATCGGTGGAGGATTGCGTGAATTCCGAATTTCGAGCAATGAGCGATTGATTTCTTGACGATTTTTTATCATCACTGACCAAGTATAGAAAGATGAGTTCCATCGTGTTGGAACATCTTGCGGAATTTTCTGAACCGATTTTCCAGATTCTTGCTGCAGATTATTTAGAAGTCGAACTCCAGGATTGCTACGATGGAAGAAGCCAGCTATCGCTCGACAAGATTTCCGAAGATCATTAGCTGACTCACAGGCTTTGAAGGAGTCTTCAATACACAATTGTAGTGTGTGAGCCATGCAAGGCAATCCAAGGAATTCCAGTCAATTCAATACCTCGTCGAACATTGCCAGCGTTGTCGGTCACTCCAGCTTCGAATATCTGATCATTAACATCGATGGACATTTCTTCCATTAATCCACGCAGACACTGTGATATCGTTTCTCCAGTATGGTCTCTATCCGACGAATTGAAAGGTTCAACTCCGATGCAATAGGAATGTTAGCCGGTAGTGGGCGTCAATAGAAGATGCAGTCACTTCTAAGAAACTCTCATGATTCTTAGCGTCGTAGAAATCGAGAGTTATTGCGTATGACGGGAAATCATTCTCTTGGAAAAAGTTCTGCATTTTTACATCGATTTCTCGTTCCAACGTCGGAAGCACAGTGCACCGCATTTTGGTCTCACTAGGAATGTCATATCTGTCGTTCAAGCTTTCGACAAATTTGCGAAAATGATCATTTTCGACGAAACGAATAGATAGATATCCCTCAGCGATAGTTTGAGCAAGTAGACGATCGAGCTTTAGAGCTTTGGCACTACCATGTGGATACTTGTGAGGAACCCCAAAGGAAGTGTCGATGGTTGACGAGATGGAGATGCCTTTCTTTTCACCGCCTTCTTTGCTTTCTCCTCTGACATCTCCTGCTGAAGATCGGAGTAGATTTTCGGATCATTGTCTTTCAAATGTCTGAACATATTGGTAGTCGATCCATCCTCCACCTTTACACTCGGATTCCTACAGCCACCTGTGAGACATTTCGCTGACGTCTTGCAATTGTCTAAAGTAAAATAACGATGTATTTGTGATTTCTGTTTCGTGGACATAACGACGGTAGGGGGAGCGTAGAAGCCTGAAATTGACTACAGCATAGCTCTCTCGATCGAAGGCGATCATGAGAACAATGTCTAGCTTTAAACCAATCAGTGTCCAAATTCCAACGAGTTTCGTCACCTGCAGCTCACCCTAAATCAACTATTTTTAGCTTCCCTAAGAAATAGTGCACGGAGTCAAGGACAATGCCAACGCCGCTGACTCATAGCTTCAACCACAGAATTGGCTTCAACTGACATCACAGCTTAGACACACAATAGACTGCCTGAGCCGATTCCCTGGCTGATAGCAGTAGCAATCTAGCACAGCAAACTTGTTTGATGATCAAGTAACCATCCTACATGTAGCTAGCTGGGAGGAATCACAGATAATTTCAATTAAGAAATCGTTCTCGTGTATTGTACATGAAATGAATTGGGTTTGACCACTTCCTATACCTGTATTGACCTGAATTGTGAAATGTAGCATTTATTTATCAAAACGAAAAAATCGAACTGAAAATCGCGATCTCTTGTGATTACCGATCGATTTTCGATTTTTCAATTCCGATCGCTTTAAATCGCCGCACCCTAATCACTACTGCCATTCAACTGTTATTTTCGTAGTGTTCCCCTGCGATCGGCGGCGCTTTCAGGCATTCTCCACACCCGCAAGATCAAATACTACAGAGCTGTGGAGAAACCCACGTCGATCTCAATATTTCTATAACTGTTCGCTGACTTTATGACGAAAAGATAGTGATGGTTTCGATCGGCGCGATCGGCAGCGATCGGATTTTACACCGACCCGCCAAGTTACCTTTTAGCGAATTCACTGAACGCCGATGACCTTACAAAGGAAAAAGTTCAGAGTTAAGAGGAGGGTAGGAATTTAAAATTATTAACGTTTAAACAAATAACTTTTACTAATTCAATTCAATCAACGAAAGTTATTAATTAATAATGAAAATTAAGTAAGTAAATTAGTTATTTGGTAAATGAATTTAATATTATTTTCCAATAGAATCAGCGCCAAATTTGAAAAATCAGCTGTTGACTCTGAGTGAATAAATCGCAAAATTTTGTTGAACGTATCGTGAACTGTGACTGAATAGAATTTAGATCGGCATTCTCTGAAGCTGTTATTTGAAAAATATATAATCAGTCACAACTTCTGCAATTGTGCAACTTCTTTTGCGAACAGATCATGCCACGAGATAACCTTTGATGCTTTTTTCTATTGGCAATGCAAGATTTAGGTCATTCTGTCAAGTAAATTACTGCTGTAGGATGGAACGAAGCCATTAATTTCAAAAAGGCTAAATTAAAATGAGTCGCTGGTATTTTAAGAGCCCGAGATAGAACCAGAATCAGTCATGCTTTATTACTCAACATCAAGTGAGTATGTTTTCAAAGTGTGGGGCTCAGTCGGTTTGGGTCTCCTCATGTGATGCGGGGACCGTAAAGGGTTCCCGAAGGAAAGTCCTTCAAAAATGCCTTTGTGATCAGTCACTAGTGTCCTTATGAGACAGAGATGGAGCCTGAATCAATCAATCATACTTTGTCAAGCGGCATTGTCTGAATATAGAGGGACCACACATCCACGAAGCACTCGAGTTCTCATCTCTACTTCGGAACTTCCCTTCATCGCTATCAGTGTCTGGTAATAAAATGGGCAAGAACTCAACTCAAAACGAAACTGAGTGACTGAATTGAATGATGCAGTCGATCGATCAATTCTACTCAACTCCATCAGTTGCAAACCAAGACACTGTTAAACTACTTGTAGTTCCTAATGCCAATTTTCTATAACGAGTGAGAATTATTTCCATTAATATAAGCTTCCACGACAGGGCTACTCAAACGTCTGCATATCCACATGGATGCTTCCACTACAATTGGAACCCAGTTGCGAAAGACAACTGTCCATCAACAGACTAACTTTGACCAGTGAGTCTCAAGTACAAACTTCTCCTACTAGTCCGAGGCAGCCAGAACGATTTCTGCAGGGAAACGAGGCGTAAAATGAGACTTTCACAGAATGATTTACATCTTCTGCATACTACGAATCGGCACGTCTGAGCCCGAGTTCTAGAGAATCCCTCTTCTTGTCAGACAGGATCAAAGAAAATACACATGTAAATCCAATGGGAACGCAGATTGCAGCTTTTGGCTAAAATGAAATTTTCTTTGTTTTCGCTTTATCAACTGGAAAGTATTCAGTCTAGAGTCATAATTTTTGACATGGAATAGTTCTCTCAAGTCATTTCCATGATGTCCATGGTGCTTTTATCATGTTTCTGATCGGCCACAGCATGTGAGAATGTGGTTGAATGTGGATAAAGTTTGCTCAGAATGTTTGTTTGCCGACATTAAAGGCTCCAAATCGAAATTTAAGCTTTGCTTTATACACAGGGGTGCATTGAGCATAAAAGGAAATGACCAGAAGACATTTCAATGCCAAAAATGTGACTCTCGGCTTAGTGTTCATCGTTTAAACAGTGAAAAGATAGGAAAAATTCATTTTAAGCCAAAGAGCTGCTATCTGTGTCCCCATTGGATTTACATGTGTTTTTCTTTGATTCCTGTCTGACAAGGGAAAAGGAACTCTCTAGAACTAGGGCAGAACGCAAAACCGATTCGTAAGTAGGACAGAAGTTTGTACATCATTCTGTGAAAGGCCCTCATTTTCCCTCCTCGTACCTCTGCAAAAGCTCGTTTTGGCTACCGGACTATACTACTTCAGAATTCGATTCCACAAAGTGTTCCGGCCGAGCACAAACCCAATCTGTATCCTACTGATCTCGAGCACTAACTGTAATCCCACATAAGCACTATAACTCTTACAACGTCGATTTGGATGATCCAGAACCAATCGATGACATTAACACCATTTCCTTTTAAAACTAAACCACTTGTATGCTCGATGGTTTGGACTTTTCTTCGTGAGTATATTAGTTTCATTGACACTAATCTTCACTTCTTTGACTTTCCTAATTCCCTGTATTTTTGCTCCCACCTAATGTATAATTGATTTTTTTTAATAATCTGGCTATTCATAAAATGCATGAAAATGCATCCTCCTTGTTTCATCACAGCTAGACTGTAAAATAGGCCTTCAACTAATTTAATTGTTTTGTTCAAATCGGTCAATTTCAACCTAAAAAAGCTTTTTCCTAATCTTACTATTGCTGTCTTACTGAATGGTGTACCAACTAATTTATCTACAGATATTTGTGAAAGTTAATAGAGAGAGAAGACGAAGGAAAAACGGAAACAGAAAAAGGTCGGGGTTTTTTCGACTATCGCGGGCGATTTCTACATTGTCCTCGAGGACAGGTGGGTTCAGTCGTCACAGGCTTTTCCAACGCCACCACCTCTAACCTCTGCAAAGGACAGAAGTGTATGAAGGTCAAACTTCTCCTTCGTGACCAAGCTGCTCGATCTCGCCTAATCCAACTGACTAGCTTGAAGGCAGCTTTCCAGTCAGGAGAGGAGCGAGGAAAGTCCCGTGGATAAATAGTTTCATTCGAAGAGGAGGTCATTCACTTCGTTTATCAGCTGAGTGATCTCGAGGAGATGCGATACGAAGTTTGTGAAGAGGCTTGCGAAGGAGCATACATGTTCTTGATCGTGCAGGTTCACCAGCCGATCTGCGTAGAGGCTAATTAAGTAACCGACGTCTCCGATCGTTCTTTCTGAATCTACAGAGCAGTAGAATAATTTTGCCGGATATTGTCATTGTATAACGTTCAGCAGTATTTTTGCTCTTGTCAAATTGCTCTAGTTGTTTTCCTCCGTATTTGATAACCAGCTGAATGTGTTCCGAAAGCTGAATCTTCTATCTGAGATACCACAGTTAAAATTGCCCCATTCCGATAGGAGCAATACATGGATGATTGTACCTATGAGCATTACAATGCCGTAATGTTACCGACAACTTTATGATGAAAAATTTTTATTCTTGTATTAAATGAAGATTGTACTAACAATGTAGCTTCTCAACTTTGTAACTTATTGCATTACATAAAGAATAAAAGGTTTTATTAAACAATCGAAAATTATCTTTTTTGCTGCCTAAAAACGATTGTAATTCGCACCTTTTCTATTTGCTCCCTAAAGTACATAAGAATAGCTGGTATTACACTACTATGCCTCCAGACAGACCAATCATTTCAGACTCCCAAAGTATCAGCAGATTTTGTTCTGTTTTTGTAGAATATTTTCTTGCTCCTATAGTAAAGCAATCGCCAACTTTTGTTAGAGACTCACTGCATTTCATTTCCCGCATACAGGCCTGTGATTACTCCTCAAATTCCTCAAATTTGTTTATTACTCCTCAAATCCTCAAAAATTCCTCAAATGTAGCTTAACTATGAGAAATTCCTCAAATACGACACACTACAGACTAAATGTCGGATGATGTATTGTTTTTTGGCGAATGGCGATGATATGTAAACTTCCAAACAAGAAGCTAAGATAGAATCCTGTAACATGTACCCTACTTCCATGTAATCATGAATCACTCATGATTTATTTTCTTTTCTTTTTCTTCTCTCATGATTTATAACTTAATGATTTTCTCTCACACACTTTGTAGATTATAGATAGCGTAATCCCGCTGTGCTAGCTAGATCTGATATTTTGATTGGAAACAGACCTGTCCTTTTATCATCTGAATGGGCGGACTGTTAAATAGAATCTTTTCAATATATAAGTGATAAAGATAATTTTGAAAAGAGCGACTTACTCACCAATTCATTCCACATGAGGAGAGGAGAACCGTTGCTTGTCCTTCTAGTACGTATTTTTAAATTTCTAGACATTTTAGGATATAATGATTTTCTTTTAGCCATGTCATATTTATCACATCAAAAATTAACCAGTCGTTAGCTTGTTTTTTTTAATTTTGTTACCTTGACGCACTTTGTTACGTTGAATGCATTGAATGTCGTTTTCATTTCTGCAAGCTACAGGGATGCAAATGTTCCGGTTCGTCTGGACTTATTTTGCTAAGCAGAGAAGTTGTCCGAAGTTATTGTCTGTCGAACTTACTCATTAAATGCTTTCAGGTATTTAGTGAGTGAAACACTGCGATCAACCAACAGAAATTGTATATGTGAACACTGCAATTTTTTACTTCTAACTTCATAATATTGCTTAGAATTCCAACAATAAAATGCAGTTCATTATATATTAAATCATTAAATATAATTCATTAATTATCTTGACCTTTGTCACAACCTTCTTTATATGTTTCTGCGACTATATGGTTGCTAATATAGTATGCTACTACCTCATGCCTGCACTACTTAAAGAACTTAAGGATATCGATCTTCCATATCCATTATATGATAACATATAGGTAGCCCAGCCCACTTGGATTTCAGTGCTCTTATCAACTGAAGCATTTGTTTCACTCACTCTTCCATTTTATTTCCACTGAACATGAACACATCCGACGGGGTAAAGCGGATGGTCCCTAAATTTAGTGTCTACATGCCTCCTGGTCAATAGCGTGCGGAGGTTGGAAGCACATGGAGCTTAATTGAACATGGAGCTTAATAAGCACAATAGGTCTCGTCTTGTGTTACCTCATAGGGCCTAGGTGGTCCAAATGGCATGTGTTGATGACCAGAGCAGTTGGATGCTTCATTCACATCCAAAATATGGTGATTCCATGTCAAATTATCAAATTGATAAGGAATTGGTCTCTTCAGAGCTATATTTACCTCATAGGGCCTAGGTGGTCCAAATGGCATGTGTTGATGACCAGAGGAGTTGGATGCTTCATTCACATCCTAAATATGGTGATTCCATGTCAAATTATCAAATTGATAAGGAATTGGTCTCTTCAGAGCTATATTGACCTCACAGGGCCTAGGTGGTCCAAGTGGCATGTGTTGATGACCAGAGATATAAATTCATTGTATTTTTATTTGAATTGAAGTGGTGGTTCGAAATGAAGTAGTAGGCCTCTTCTTGAATTAATGATTGCATTGCTCATGATTGACTTCATTCTTTATTCAGGTAATTGACATTTATCTTCTTGTTTTGCAGAATCAGACGACATTTTCCATCATCCAGAGGATCGCAGATACTTTCATTCACTCTGCATCTACGTCAATTGTCAGAAACGGCAATCCTTTGAAATGGTGATCGACTGCTGGACTAGCGGAGCTCATCCGCCCTCATCTTAACCTGATAACGTGCTGATGATTTATTGAATGATTAACGTTCCTATAATTTTTGAGAGCATTGTTACTGTGATTTTGGGAGTACACAATATCGGTTATACACAAAATTAAAAAATTGATCGTTCTTTCACCGGTATAATTTCAAAGCATGTTTACTAATGCTACTCCGGAAATTGAAAAGTACACGGTAGTTTTTACAGGTAGACCCGTGGATTTTCTGCATTGGGTACACAAGGAAGTTACTTATGGAGAGCTGAGAATGGCTTGTTTTATAAGGAAGCGCTTACATAAAAGAGAAGGATAACTAAGGTCGTATGGGTTGGACATGACCATGCATCTCTGTTGCGGCTGCAAAGTGGCCCTGTGGAAAACCTTGACTGTGTCAGCACTTCAAAGGCGGAGTGGACCATCAGTGAAGTGTCCGGTACACGAGTGTGACCATGACTTTAGCAAAAATCAGACATTTCATGAATGGTGTGATGACTTCCTGAAGATCATGGAGTCGCCTGAGGGACGTGAACTATACCCATCATTTATTTTTCACGCTTAAATTAAACTTACATTGTAAATCTCTTGTCTTTTTCATTTTAAACATAGTTCTGGAATTGGTTTTCTTATTGGGGAGCAACTAAATCATAACTGCACATTAAAGTTTCACATCTAAATAGTGCTACATTTAAAATAATTGTCACAATAGTCGCAATTGAGCAAACCCATTCAAAATCAAACAACGAACGTCTATCGGTACGTACCCAAGTACTCAGAACCAAGTCGCACAAGTTCGATCATAGATGTTCCGAAACACACGATGTACTCAACCCAGTCTACCAAACACATGTACCTATCCAGTAAAACAGATGTCATACATGTTCCTATTCATAACACTGAATTATACATGTACCTATCCATGTTCCTATTGATAACACTGAATTATCCATGTTCCTATTGATAACACTGAATTCTACATATACCTATCCATGTTCCTATTGATAACACTGAATTATACATGTACCTATCCCTCGCAAGTAGGGCACAGTTTTCACTACTTCGATGCCAAGAGATTTAGAGCTCTACTTCTGTTATCGATGCTGTCAAAGGTGAAGTTTCTCTTCACCTTTCTCAAAGGTGACAGTGAAGTTTCTCTTCACATAACTGGAGACCCAAAGCAAAGGACGGGTACAACTTGTCGTACGATTTCATTTTGATAATGGCAAAAATTAATTTTGCTTAACCCATAGTGAAATCTTATATAATAGTTCAAGTAGTTATTTTCAGGGATATCGGTCGCAAGCTTAGTATCCTTATTTAGTTAGTTTAACAGTTTTTAGCTTTTAACTGAGTAGGCTAAATAAAGATGTAGTTTAATAAAGTTTAAAGGTATAAATAATAATATACAATAAGAAAAGTTAAGATGACTGCATGCGTTCTGTAGTTGAAATTACTCGAAATTGGTACGGCTGAATACCCTATCAACCAGAGCGGTCGCCGCGACCGCCATGGTCAGTCGCCTTCGGAGTCGCCTAAAGGTCGCCCTCAGCGTCGCCGGGGATTCCTATTTGTCCACCGCCTTGACTGCCTGGGGCGGTCGCCTTAAGAGCCGGGGCGCAGTCGCCCGGAGGTCTAACAGCGGTCGCCTAGCAGATTTGGTGCGGTCGCCTGTAGGTAGCTGCGGTCGCCGATTCTACCGATTTGCCCCTACCCTTCAGTTGAAATTTCCCATTGCGCTATTAATTAGTAAAACACTAGCTATCTCCCTAAGATGCAGGTGCTTCAGTATTGCTCCACTGAAAACCAATAAGCTTCCTAGCTATGAGGAGTAGTAGAAATAAAACTAAATTACACAGAATACGATATTTTGCAATACACCTGCACCGATTCAATGAAAATTTAATGTGCACACATGAAAATTGTATTTATAAGCACTGAAGATACAAAAGTACAACTTAACGATCGAAAAATACAATTGTTCTATGGAGGTTACAAAATGTTCTATGAAAGGCATCGAAAGACATATGTAGTACAATCTAAATAACAGAACTTTCTTAATAACATTGAAATTTGATGACTCCAAATTGTCAGAAAAAAGCATCGATTTTCCATTTAAAATTTCAACAGAAACATGCGGGTTTGATGTTTTTAATAAAGTTCCTGCTATTTAGATTATATGCACAATAACAGCTACACAGATAACCAGGATATAACACCAAATACAAGAGATGAAAAATTGAGTCACCTATTGAGAAAAGGGGCATCAGGCACAATTACTCAGCTGCAGGGGAGCGTTGGTGGCTCCTTCCATCAGATCTATCTTTTGCGTGCTTTAGTACGCTCTGCAAAGAGGCCGCTATTTCCTTCTCAGTCACATGAGATCTAGAAAGTTTGATACCGCACGATAAATTCGGGAATTCTTGAATGGAAATTTGTTGTTCCTGCCGTGAAATGAATACTTCTTCGAAATATCCGCAGCCAAAATCCTTCAAAATATTCGACGGCATAAATTGTTTAGTCCGCTGCCGCCGATCAGTGAGAACTGCTTTGCCTGAAAAATAAAGCTGCTTTTAAAATGGTGAAGCTTCTCCACGTACGTCAGTACATTTCCACTTCATTGTGGTGTACCTAAATCAAACAGAGCAAATAATTTCAAAACGATGTGAGTGGCTTTTGTGATTCCAGTAAATCATTTGTGTCTGCAAAAGTCATTTAAATGATTCAGTTAATAATCAGGTCGTGGGTAGCACCGCTCTTTTAATGCCGACAATCATTGAGTGATGCAAATGACAGTGACAGCTTCTGCCTTCATTTTGAATTGAAAATCTCACGTGTGCCTAATATTGAAAGTAGTCAACTAGTCATCCAGGTCAATATAAACCTTAATTATGCATTAAAGCAAGTCTACATAAAGTTCGACGTAGAAACACTGTTTAGACCAAAGGTCAATATAAACCTTAATTATGCATAAAAGCAAGTCTGCATCAAGTTCGATGTAGAAACACTGTTTAGACCGGCTCTATCTGCTGAGCCACAGGAATTACGACCAATTTCAATAACCAGACAGAAAGCAGTCACTGCCAAATTCTGAACGTTATAGCGAGCTAGTGAGTGAGCGAAATGCCATTTCGGTGCTCTGGCTCAGATTTGCGCGACTCATCTTTCTCTCTATTCATGCAACGAAACCGTTGAATGACAGTCGTAAGTCAAGGAATAAGTGGACCGGTCTCTTAAAAGAATTAGTCAATATCATGCGCTCCTGCAGGATAGGAATAAAAAACATCACTATAGGCTGTGACGTTTATCAGTTTATCAGATAGAATTGGAGGTCTGAAACAACTCATCCAATATTTTCGAAAATCACCCGGTAATTTCTTCAATTTCCTGGTGATAGACTATGTTATGAAGATTGATACGCAACCGGAAATACATTCATTCTCTGGACTGTGATCAATTGCAGCGCTCGCATCTTGAAACAACTATCAGATTATTTGTTAGAAGATGTTAACATGCAAAAAGTTTAATACAGCTCTTCTATTTCTTCTGAGATCTATCTAATAGAATTGATGACATGGCCAAAGAAGAAATTGTGACTAGACATGGCCAAAGGCGAGCGAACGGTTTACGGCTAGACGAGGCTTCAGATAGAAAATATCAGCTCAGCTAAAATTCTGGCCGTTGTAGCCGATAAGATATGTGAAACAAGAATTTTGAAGATTTCTGCCACGATTGAAAAATCCAATTAACTGTGCATAGCTCTCATTATTTATATCTGTTTAAATTTGCATTCTGAAGGCTACACATTCGCACATAAAACTTGAACAGATTCAAAACGATTAAACCTAATAGTGTGGCACTCTGTGTTAGTATATGGCCCTTTTATATTCGCAGTTCAAGGAATGGGATATTCACGAGCCTGGATGAAGTACTTCCGAAGATTAGACACTTTTTATAAACCGGCATAGACGCTGTAATTCCAATCGACTTAAGACAGGCTATCTCGATCTGACGAAATCATTTGCTTCAAGCAACAATATCAATTAATCTATATTGACAAGCTATCGTCTCATCAATTACACAGATATCCCTGAAAATTGCAAAATATTTTTTGTAAAACATTAAAATCTTCTTTCAAAGAGAAAGAAGTTCGAATGAGATTCATTAAGCTTACTAAAAATAATTAAGACTAATTTGCCGATGAAGTTGAGCACGTAAAGCACGCGAATTTAAGAAAATTCAGCTATAGCTTCGTCTATGTTCAGCTATACAGAGGTACGCCTATCGCGATGATGCATAAATGTAGTGGTAACATGTAAAAATGAGATAACTTAGTGAAATCTCTGTGGGAATGAGGTTGGTTAAATGAAATATTTTAAACGTTGCAGCCTACTCGAAAATGTTTACCCCTCATGTCTAATGTCCGTCTAATTCACGCCCGTCTAATGTCACGTTACCAGAATTGACTTTATCTCATTGCAGCGAACCATCAATTAGAGCCAACGCTGTGCAAAGTATCTTGCAGTCAAAGCTCGATAATTAAGAGTATAAATACCTGGTTTACTATCTCTTAATTATTGAAAGTCTGAATTCAAAAGCAACTTATATAAGCCGCCAAATATACAAAAAATGCCGCGGCCGTATGATCTTAATTGACCAAAGTCTTATTTGTCCGTGTCCGAATTAACGAGCTTCGACTGGATTTACTGTATTCATGCGAAGCGATTCGTTAACGATGTCATTCTGTCCGCACGATTCTATTTGAATGGTCGTGAAAAATTGGCTTGCTTTACCTATAGTCAAATATTTATAACCAGAGGAACACTTTTTACATCACATCTAATTCAAAAGTTATCTGTTGAAATATTTCAGTCAATTCAGTGCTTGGTATAATGTGTAGTGCGCAGGTAAACCGTTATTAATTACTTAATTTATCTATCATCACTTCATTCGACTTACCTGATACAAATTTCGTTTGATAAGTAATCCGTTCTATCAATATTTTCGGCTCAAGATATTCCTCGCATTTTCTATATTGTAATTTGGTTGATAATCCATTAATAAGATCAATCAATTTACATACGATGTCCACAGGTGTCAGTCAGGCAACTCCAAAAGTATACTTGTACATTGTAATGCAGCACAGTATGGTTACACATGGTTCACTCAACTTTTTAAGTAGCCACTGCTTTGAATTGTCTTAAATTGAAAAACGTAATTTACTTAAATTACAGGTGCTCTATATACAAGGTTGCAAGAGGTATCCAAGGAGACATGATAAAAGCTAAGGGTTAATAGGTTAATTAATTTAATAGGTCTGATTTACTTCACACTTCAATTACCAATACAATTGTCATAAAACGAGGAAGTATACTTACCCGATCAGCATCACGGCTTATGAATCTGGGGCAATAACTGGTCGATAGACTTTCCACGTCGCTCTCTTTATCAGTGTCCGTTTCCATTGATTCAGTTTCAGGAAGATCTGTGGTTGATGACATGCTGGATAACAGAAATAGGACACCGTTTATCATTGTATACTGTAAACAATAAATAGGCGGCTTACCACTTATTAACGTTGACTTGCACTGCGTTATGGAACTCATCTATACTTGCTTTCCGTTTCCTTCCAAATTTTTGTCGCATAAATAACAATTTCTCATTTGGGGCCAAAGACGCCCCAAATTCTTTCAGGCGCCGTATGAGTCAGATTCTCCAAAACTTCTGTAATTCATAATTTGCATTCATGAGTGATCGATGCACTTATGAGAATTATCCATTTTTCCCAATGTGGGATCAGGACAATTTTTTAATTTTTCGTCAAGATAATCTAAGTTATGAATCCACCATACAAATTTAAGTCTGCAAGTATGACATAAGCACAGATTCATAATCCCCGTATTGACGTATCTAATTTTAGCATTGCACTTGAAACGTAGATCACTTGGTTATTAAAACTCAAAATGTAGGCGTGGACAGCAACTGATTGATCTGCATTTAGACATGAAGTCAGATATTTCTTTGTTTCAAGGGCCATTAATTCGAAAATTAAGTATACTTAAATGACTACGGATCAATCTTGTAAGCTTATTGTAATGCTTGTAAGCATTAGGCGGAAAATTCTCATAGATGGATGGATGTCTGAAATGAAGCTTACCTTTGCATCTTCATTATTATTGTCTGTTAAGACGGGATGTTCATCAGAGATTGCTTCGCAAATGAAGGATAACTGCGTTGAATCCAAATACCTATCGGGAATAAAAAGAAAAATTCGTTTATTTATATGAACTTTATATGAACCACTATCACAATTTAGCTCATCTTGAATATTCTGACTAAGCACAGCTTCCTTTTACGCAAATGCTGACAATTACTTTATTAACCTTATTCAAACTTTTTGCACATATGGCTTTTATCAAGTTAATTTCCGAAATACACAGTGCACAGATTTTTTCCGATCGCGAGGTTTCGGCTAACAGCTTGATCATATAGAATGAAAGCAATGAAAAACACACGGGTCAGACAGGAGTCGTAATTTCAACGCGAAATTAACTTACTTCTTTCTAATTACTTTATTATATAACCGGATATGAGGAGACCTGCTGTCCTTAAAATAGCTAGGTCAATTTTTGGGGTACCCACACATTAATTAAATGGTAAGATGTTGAACGTGAGCTAATTGACTCACTTTTTGTTCGATGGATGAAGTCCGAAATGATTAAATAAATTAGTTTCCTTTACGGTTCTATATCTGCAACCTTTATGCCACATTCGAAGACCATTCAATTAAACAAACAAATTGGGAAATTATTTCAGGGAATTCAGGGGATTTCAGGGGGACTACACTCGAAATGTACTAGTAAATAGTTTGATCATAACCATCATCGATTATCAAAAAAAAATTGTGGATGACATTGATCCTGTACTAACGGATAGCCTATCGCAAATTTCAAAATTTTCATATATTATGACTACTGCACACGCACACATTTTCTCTCATTTACTCTTCTTTGCCTACAGCAGGAGCGATAAATTTAATGCTACTGACATCATATTTACTCAATTATAACGTCAACAGGCTCTCGTCTAAGCATTTGCAAGCATATTTGCGTCATGCATTCAATGTCTGTAAAGTCTGGACATCTCATCACGTCTTTTACACATTTACAAACATGTGTTAGCATATAATTATTGGTCAACATGACACATTCTTATGATAATCTGGTCTTCGACATCGTGGACAACGTGCAGAGTAACTCATTTGACATCCGAATCATGTTAAGCAAGGCTGGGGAGGTCCTCCCAGAAAGTGCTTTTGCCTGAATTAGTGACCAGAACGGAATTTGCCATAAAAACGTGTCTCTTTCACTTAGCGAAATTGTGAAATGATAGAAATAGTGCACAATTCTTGTGATAATCTGGTCTTCGACATCGTGGACAACGTGCAGAGTAACTCATTTGACATCCGAATCATGTTAAGCAAGTCTGGGGAGGTCCTCCAAGAAAGTGCTTTTGCTTGAATTAGTGACCAGAACGGAATTTGCCATAAAAACGTGTCTCTTTCACTTAGCGAAATTATGAAATGATAGAAATAGTGCACAATTCTTGTGATAATCTGGTCTTCGACATCGTGGACAACGTGCAGAGTAACTCATTTGACATCCGAATCATGTTAAGCAAGTCTGGGGAGGTCCTCCAAGAAAGTGCTTTTGCTTGAATTAGTGACCAGAACGGAATTTGCCATAAAAACGTGTCTCTTTCACTTAGCGAAATTGTGAAATGATAGAAATAGTGCACAATTCTTGTGATAATCTGGTCTTCGACATCGTGGACAACGTGCAGAGTAACTCATTTGTATCCTCCTATTTTTGTATCATGTCATTTAAGTTCTAACTCTTATTTCATAATACCGGGTAGCCCAAGTAGCTACAAGGGATCGAATTGTAAGATAGCCTAATAGCCCTACTATAAGCACAGTAGAAAAATGTGTGGGAGACACGATAATTGCGAATGGTTTAGGGTTATTTGGGTAGTTTACATAATTCAAGTTAACCTGTATGTGGGATGTAATGGACTAAGCTGAAAGCCTTAGGTATCTTATATTTTTTTCCTCTTGTCGTAGGCTTTTACATGTGATAGGCACAAATGCAGCATTTCAGTAGGCCTACATATTCAAAGTACGTTTTAATAACCTAAACAAGCTAGTAAATAATTTCTGTATAAATAGTAGCTCCAAGAACAAACCCGCTTTTTTACGAAGCATCTAGGCTTACATGTAGAGCGTATCAAGTTAGGTATACCTTCTAGAGAAAATACAGGTACCTAACTTCTCGTAGACTCGTTTACTGATTCGTCCAACTGATGTTGAGTGAGACATAAAGGTAGACATAATTACATATGTGATAGGCCCTGGGAAAGTTACATCCCTCGAGCATGGGTGGTACGCCGGTACGTAGTTGATTCGCTGAGATTGTCTATTCTTCCATATGTGTAATAGGAAATGAATGCTAAGGAATACAGTTTTTAACTTCTTTTCGCCGTGCGTGAGTCGAATAAACCTTCAAGATAACTTTCTAATAACTCTCGTCTACCGAACTCGAGTTTTGATTTTGATGGACATGGCGAGCGACATGTCGAGGCCACGAGGTCTTCACTTTTCTCCTCCCTAAACATATTCTTACTTATCCAATGCAATTTATAATATGAATAATACAGGTTATCAAAATGCGACTCTTACTGTTTCGAGTCTCAATTCAAAAATAATTATTAACCATAATTCTACATTCTAAAGGTACAACATAACATTCTCATAATTCAAGGGTATTCCGGGGTATTCAAAGAAATATGTTACATAAATAATTATCAATGGTTTAAATTTATGCGAACGTTGAATATTATCTATGTCTTATTCACATACTATTTCACTCAATGGCTAATCACATAAAAAACGATGCGACAGACGTGTAGTTCATTTGAAAGAACAGGAGCGTAAGTTTTGCAGTTCTCACTCGTCGAAGACAGCAAATTCTAATTTCATTATCCATTGGAAAGCAGTCGGCGTATTCTCATTGGTCTATCATCAAATTTAAGCCAATTAAAAAGGAGCGCTGACTCTTTCGTATGATTAAGTTTGTCACTTGTGTTGAATGTTTCATTCCATTTCTGATCTGAAGATCATTTCAAATGTCCCTTAATCCACAAATGATATCTAGATCCTTGATTTACGCTTCAAGCATAACTTTTCATTGCTCTAGAACTCAAAACCAAATATATATATATTCATTTTCTTCTCAGTGAAATCAATCACATGTACAGAAATGTTAAAGTTTTACAAGTTAAAATCAACGAATGATGATTGAGATGGAGCACGTGATTCTCAAATCAACGCTCTGCTTTTCCATATGCTAATGTTAATGAATGTGAATGAGAAATGAAGACATTGATGGGGTGGGTGATAGGAGAATAATTGATGAATCTTAATTGCTGAAGAAGTGGATGGATGGAGCACCCGCTGAATGTCACTCATTGTCAACTTGCTTACGTCATTAAGCTGACATTGAGATGTTACAACTGCATTGCAATGAATTCCAAAAGACGTTGAGTGATAGAGTCATTTTAAGTCAGTAAGAGCCTCTCGAAATGTCATGCGTCTTATAATACGGGCGTAAAATAATAAGTCACCGCACCTACAGACAATCTGATTCATACATTCTAACCATATTCTAAGTCATTGATCTCTTTGAGCGCCCTCTACAATACTTTTCATAATTTGCATTTCACATGATTTTATTGCAATATGTATAACTTTCAGAAACTGCAATTTTTCAGTTTATATATAAATCGTAATAGTTTTATATCATCAAATTATAAATTGCACTATTTCTGTATTATCGGATATATATTGCAATTTTTCCGCAATTTTGTCAACCAGTGTGGCCTACGGACCCTATGAAATATTGCAGACCATACTTCGGACCTTCACATATATTGTGAATACGGACCCTCTAAAGATTTCATGCAATATTGGATAAAATCAACTTTGCTTTTTTCTTTAAACTTTATTGTTAGCAATTTTTCAGGTATGCAAGCATTAATCAGTAATAAATAACACACGTGACAGAATTTTTCTCAAAATAATTTCGGACCATCGTAATACGGACCCTTTCCTACCTGTAATACGGACCATTTTGCCTAACAGTGTAGAGACACGAATGAAACTTCCAGATTATTCTGCGCTATTTCTTTTTGTGAAATGAAGCGATGACCTCTATTTCACCCCTCGAGTTGAAATGTGATCTTCCGATTGCGCTGCGCTATCGAAGGCGCACGAGAAAGTTATCTGCTATCGGCTGGACTGGACAAAGCGCTCTTCTATTAATAGAATTCTCTCCCTCACTGTATCACAGGCTTGAAGCGACCGAGATATTATGCAACACTCATTGAGGATTCTTCCATTCATTCACAATTTAATGAATGAACAATAATACAACTTGCAACCTTGATTGACCAAAAAATTGACAAGCGGTGAAATTCAGGCATAGTCAGAATCATGGTCAGAATGATATAAAGTTCACGGTCAAGTCAAGAATTTTGAGCAATTTTTTTGATTGTCATCGATGCGTCATGCAAATGTATATGAAGCATTGCAACCAAAGATGTTTGACGCAACATTTCACGATTGAATGCATCATCATCATGTAGCGAAAATCACTGAGAGAAATGAGAGCTAAGGTTATTTATTCCAAGGAAAAACTTGCCTAGATGTGCCAGACAGCCGATCGATGACAGTTTCGGGCCAGTCCACTAACATTGGAGATACGTTTTTCTTAGAAATCACAACAAATTCGCTGCTCAATGTGTGTGACAACTATGGGGTCGTTCTATTTCAAAATTAGCTCGTGTGAATTTAAGGGCTGACTCTCGACCACTCCCTGTCAAAAAAATAAACGTGAAAATTGGGGGGGGGGCCAAACCTCGACTTCAAGACATCACATTTCACGTCATTTTTCGATGAGAGCGGTCACAAATTGATATGATCATGCATTTTTACTTCCAAATAAGCCATTTTCGAAAAATTTGTTGGTCCCAATTTTTTCATGTGGCCCAAGACTTTTTGACGAGGGACCCACGACTCATTTTCTCGCGGGAAATGCATCGATCTAGTTTGATTAAATGCGTTCGAATTTCTGCATCAGAAGCATCTTTTTCCACAAGCATTCTACATTTGAGTCTTAATTAGAAACTCTGAAGCTGATTGCCGAAATTTTTGCAATTTATCAGTTTTGCGAAGCCGGAATATTGCCTTTCTGACATCATGGAGGCTAGTTAAATGCTAAAACCAGACATATGATGAAGGTCGCCGTTGACACTCGAGGCAACTGCTGACAGCGGTCGCCGGGCAACGGTCGCCCACATACAGTCGAGGCGACCGCCACCAGGAGTCGCCGGGCGGCGGCGACTTCGGCGACGCCGAGGGCTGTCGCGGCGACCGCTGGGCGACTTTTGTGGTTGATAGGGTAAATCACATCATTAAGTTACATATATACATCAGATAATAATTCAAAAGTAAGGGAATGCCATGCTGCTAATTTGGCATTCCCATACTTTTGAATTATTATCTGATGTAATTTATGCATGTGTAACTTAATGATATGTGATTTATTCATCCATACCAATTTCGAGTAATTTCAACTACAGAACGCAGTCATCTTCAGGGTATAAAATGATAATTGAACAGAGCATGCCTTGATGGAATTTTTGTCATTTATATACATGCGAATGAAGAATATGCGTAAAGGTATATTTATGAATGCTTAAAATTTCATCAATGCATTTTCATTTTTTTACCCTGAAAATGGCTACGCTCAGTACAGTTGAAATTAATTGGTTCATGATCTAATAAATTAGCATTATATTAGCAATCCTAATTTCACTTTCATTTAGAATGTCCAACCAAAGAGGCATCATCTCTACGTGATTGTTGACTGTTTATAATTATCTTAAAAGATTTCCAAATTATACTTGACTTGACTTGAACCACCCTCTTAATCATGTTTGCAAGTGGACAGGTATTTGCTATAGTTATTTTTCATGATTGTTAGCTGTTTGTAATTGTCTTTAAAGATTTCCAAAAATGCGCTATTGGTCCACATGCACAATCATGTTCTCATATGGATATATATGAGTCATATGTACTTCCTTTTTATACTGATCGTCAGCTACATATTTGCTTTTGAAAATTCCCAGACTGAATGAACACTTTATCTCCTTCGTTATCATCCTGAATTTCGTCATTTGTTTTATGACACATTTTTCATCGGAACTTGTCTAGTGCTCATGCAATACTTATAGTGATTCTTGTCGTTTTATTATTTTTTGCCTGGAAATAATAGCAGGTCGGGTAATTAATGCAATGCTATTGATTTTAAGCAGCATAATTACATGAAGTAAAGCTCATGTCGTTTTCCTATTTTTTATGTTAAATGTACATGTATGTTCCTATTTATTTTAATTATGTTAAATTCTATAACTTCTTTTTATGCGTCAATAATATTCAATATTCTTTGCATCAAGCATCTTACTGCGCATTTTAGACCAAAGTCGTTGTCTCTCAAAAAGATACCATCAATGGAGACCGGACACTACCAAGCCAGCACAACCGATGGCAGAAGCATACCACTGTTCTGTAGGCCGACATTTACTTTTGAGGTGAGTCGCTAAAATAATTTCTTGTGCGATTATTTGTCACTGCCTCCGAATGTTTTGGTTTTAGCAGCATTGAGTTTTTCTGCTGTTAATCCTTGGAACATTTCGTAGCAGGATGACACCGATCAGCAGCATTTTTATAATGTATAAATATTGTAGGGCTATTCTTGTCACTGCCTCCGAATGTTTTAGCTTTAGCAGCATGAGTTTTTCTGCTGTTAATCCTTGGAGCATTTCGTAGCAGGATGACTTTGATCAACAATATTCATCACTATCAACAGCAAATTTCTTCAATATTTTGCTACAAGGCTATAACTGTAATTTCATCAAAAGAATGTGAACAGATAATTAGATGTCGGCGGCTGTCGGGGAATTGTCGGTGGCTGTCGGGGAATTGTCGGTGAATTGTCGGTAGTGTGTCGGCGAAACAGTCGGGGAATTGTCGGCTCATCGATTCGTCGGCAGATAGTCGGGGAATTAGGATCTTTCCCGTCATTAAGCCGATTCGGCTTCCCGACAATGGACCGACAGTTCACCGACAATTTTTTTTCACCGGGATAGGCACCATCGGCAGGTGCATGTGCTGTATGATCATGTTTATGATTATAGCCACAAATAGCAGAAAAGGACCGTGAGTTAGAAGAATCTCGACAGATACTATAATAACAGGAAGCATAAAGCATTCAACCTTTCTTTACTGCTTTCTCTCATCTCCTCCCATCCCGGTTGTCTCCCCTCGGCTAAAGGCTCTGCCGTATGCCGCACCGAATTGCCATACTCGAGTTTCTCCTTTTCATAAGTCTGTCTTCTCGCTAACAGAAACCTGTGGTCTAGGCATGCAGCGCTCACACTCGATCCGCCACTCTACTGTGCCATCAATGCATCTCTCCCCTCAGCTTTACACCTGCTGAACTCATGGTAATATTCAATTATGCCTACTCATCAAGGTAAGACTCCACAATGTTCACATGCAAGTTCTTTGGTGATAGGAATATTTCATCACATATTCTTTATACAGAATCTCCGGATCGCGGAGAGCACTTGCCCACCTCTGCTAATTTCCCTTAGAATCAAAAGAAAAGTTTTGAAAGGATAATGTCGCCATCATCTCGAGAAAATAAACTTAGAATTTCTATAAGGTCAAGAAATGTCACACTTTAAAATATAATCTTCGCCTCTTCGCACTTTGAAATTCTATGAATTTCTCTACGTTTCGAACAGGAAACTTTGAAGAACGTGATGCACACAAACGCACAGGCCAGCCCATAGACAGATTTGTATTGATGAGCATAGGCAGACCGTAAGACTCTTATCAAAAAGCACGTTCATAAAGCGAGCACCATTGATTTTTCTATTTGCCGTAAATAAGTACATATATACACTCACATAGTTGAATCCATTAATCAAAGGGCATAAAAAGTGGCAATTTATGGAACGATTGCGATTCTAATGTTCCGCTTCATATCTTTCAACTACTACTCAGAGGTAATTCTAAATGCTCAATTAACTAAGAGACAAGAAAAACATAAGCAAGCATTCCAGCAATCCATCAATGGACTCAAGTATGCTAATCTTCAAGTACAAGAAATGAATGAAGATTCCTTCTTATTAAATATAGCAAATATCAATTCTCTGAATTGATATTTCGTCGTTTATTTTAAGCGAAATATCTACATAATTAGTAGTACCTCAAAATGGACTGATTCTCAAAGGATTGTAAATTAAGCTTGAACGGAAGTAATTATCAGGAATTATTTTACCCATACGACCTTAGTTATCCTTCTCTTTTATGTAAGCGCTTCCTTATAAAGCAAGCCATTCTCAGCTCTCCATAAGTAACTTCCTTGTGTACCCAATCCACGGGTCTACCTGTAAAAACTACCGTGTACTTTTCAATTTCCGGAGTAGCATTAGTAAACATGCTTTGAAATTATACCGGTGAAAGAACGATCAATTTTTTAATCTTGTGTATATCCGATATTGTGTACTCTCAAAATCACAGTAACAATGCTCTCAAAAATTACAGGAACGTTAATCATTCAATAAATCATCAGCACGTTATCAGGTTAAGATGAGGGCGGATGAGCTCCGCTAGTCCAGCAGTCGATCACCATTTCAAAGGATTGCCGTTTCTGACAATTGACGTAGATGCAGAGTGAATGAAAGTATCTGCGATCCTCTGGATGATGGAAAATGTCGTCTGATTCTGCAAAACAAGAAGATAAATGTCAATTACCTGAATAAAGAATGAAGTCAATCATGAGCAATGCAATCATTAATTCAAGAAGAGGCCTACTACTTCATTTCGAACCACCACTTCAATTCAAATAAAAATACAATGAATTTATATCTCTGGTCATCAACACATGCCACTTGGACCACCTAGGCCCTGTGAGGTCAATATAGCTCTGAAGAGACCAATTCCTTATCAATTTGATAATTTGACATGGAATCACCATATTTAGGATGTGAATGAAGCATCCAACTCTGCTGGTCATCAAAACATACCACTTGAACCACATAGGCCCTATGAGATAAATATAGCTCTGAAGAGACCAATTCCTTATCAATTTGATAATTTGACATGGAATCACCATATTTTGGATGTGAATGAAGCATCCAACTGCTCTGGTCATCAAAACATACCACTTAGACCCCATGAGGTAAATATCTCTGAAGAGACCAATTCTTTAGTCCCAAAAGGCTGATTATTGAAAAACATGCGATAGTGATGAAGCCGAAAAATGTTTTAATTACATCGGAGATTTTCAAGAAAACTAGAAATTCTGAAACTGTATGATATCCTTAATCGAATAATGGATTGCTCAACATTATCTACCATACTTTGAAATCCGACCCCTTGTTTGACATCAGAGTGAAATGGCCAAACTTTGAAATATTGCTTTGAGTTATCAATCGATATGGAATATATTGTTATTGTGGATAAGCTTCTGTTACATTAGGCCCACAAGCTCCAAGGTGCGGCTGCATAAAAGAAATCAAAATGCTATTAAACTCATTAAAAATCAATTTCTAATAATTGTCGATATCGCTAGATTATACCTCGCTGAAATATTCCTGAACTGACTTTTTTTTGATCTCAACACTCATTTCCTTAACAAGCTAGTATGAATAGAATTGAATTGCATTTTGATTTCAGTGACCAAGAAGGTGAGATACTCCGATTTTGTAGGATTGTAATGAAATGCTTGGCGATGAGCTCGTACACTTTCTGGGGGCTTCTTTGAGGATCTTAATGGCTATCCTATCTTGGCCTGGTGTTTTTCCGCTGCCCATTTTCTTGATAGAAATTTTTGTTTCGTCGGCCACAATGTCTGGAACGTTTTCAGGTGTGTAACCTCTTATGGAGTTGACGCTCTAGTTTGAGGCAAACGATTTTTCAGTAGAACCTTGATATGATCTAAGTTTTCTCCTTGGCGCTGTTCCTGTATCGTCTTTCAGTCCTGCAGTGGCATCGCTATATAATGAAGCTGCTTTTCTAACTTTCAACCTCAAGTTCAGGGCAGCCTCAATTGCTTTCTTTTCGTTGAACTCTTGGTAGTCAGCTCGAATTTTCTTTCGGAGGATCTTACGCTTCCTTTCTTTGATGATGTCAAGGGTTTCTGGTCTCAGCCTTGGTCTTCGTGTTGGATTCACTTTGATATCTTAAACATTTTCCGTCACGTGTTTTAAAATATTGCTTAGACTTTCACAGTCTCCTGTGCTGACAACTTTCGCTACAGCGTGCTTTTGTGTCCTCCATGCGAATTTCATGTTTAGGGGATGAGTCTCACGAGTCTATGATCAGATCTTGTATCGCATTGAGTAATGCTAATAGCTTTGGAATTGAAGACATTTCTTCTCTTGTTTGTTAGAATATAATCAATACGATGGTGAATTCGTTTGGGACTTTCCCATGTCCAGAGTCGTCCATTTCTTTGCTTGAACATTGTGTTGGTGATTGCTCACGCGACACAAATACACAGCACCTACACGACGAAACTTATGTCCTTCCCCATTGCTGAACACCTCACACTACACACAAAACAGCTTCTAAAAAAAGCAAAACATCAACAACACCCTCATCATCTCCTCATGGAACAACCACCACCTCTCACAACAATACTGCCGTCTTCTGACAAAAGGACTTAAGTCCAGTTTTGGTCAAAATCAAACTGAGAGTGCCAAACTGCTCATAATAGTGTTGCGCATCTTTTGAATGTATTTAGAAAGGCTCAAATCCAGTCAATTCGTCAGAGTAAGATCACTAAAATAACTGAAAGGACTTAAGTCCAACAAATAAATCAACAAAAGGACTTAAGTCACTTAAGTCTTTTTATCAATTTTACAATGTAAGTAGAAGACTTAAGTCCAGGACTTAAGTCGTTTTTACAATTTCTTTTGTTTTCGACGTTGACCTGAGTCTTTTAATATCAAGAAACTATCTTTGCAGAAAGTTCTCACTGTTATAACTTTGGTGAACTCTTTGTCATAACTCTAGTGAGGTGGCGTTTTCAAGTGATAATGACAGAAGTGATGATGAGATTGAAGCTAGAAAGTTTGCTAACGATTTTCTAGAAGAATTGGATGCTCAAGGACTATTACAGACAGGAAGGTTACATAAGAAACGGATTGAAAAGAAAGACCGATTAGAAAGAGACTTTCAGAAACATTCTATTCTGGCTCCATGTCATTGTCGGATGAAGTGTTATGAGAAAGTATCACATGATTCACGAGTAAACTTTCATGATACGTATTGGGGTGAGCCATATGAAGCTCTAAAGGCTTTTTTTACGAGGATTCGTGAGTCGTCTTCAACGTATGCGCCATCGAATTCGTGGAGAGCCAAAGAAGGAAAGAAAAGTATCAATGAAGTACTTTGTGCCATCTGAACCGACACAAGGAGGACAAGCAGAGCGAGTGGTGGTTTGCCGAAAGATGTTTTTAGCAACTTTGGGTTATAAATGCGATAACAATAAGGTTCTGAAGTCATTTTATGACGGATTGGATTTGGGAATAACTGTGCCTGTAGTAGCGGACCAACGAGGTAAACATCAGCCGAAACACGCATTTACAGAATCTCAAAAAGAGCAGATCTTTACACACATTGAAAGTTTTAATCCACAAATCAGTCACTATCGGAGAGAGCACGCTCCCAATAGGCGTTGCTTACCATCAGACATCAATATCACCATCATGCACAAAGATTTCGCAGAGAGATTTGAATATATTTCATACGATGCGTACCGAAGAGCGGTTAGCAGGTGCGGAATAACGTTCTGCACCTTGGGAAACGAAGAGTGTGACATGTACACTTAACAAGCACCATGTTCATGATGATGATTCTCGAAGTGAACAGTGCGAATATTGCAAATCATATGATATTCACTGCAAATCTTACAAAGCTGCGAGAGAAGAGTATGAAAAAGACAAAAATCATGATCGTGATGAGGATACAATCATAGTATCAGCTGACTTGATGAAAGTCTTCCTACTGCCGAAGATTCCGACTAAAACAGTTTTCTTCACACCTCGCATCGCAACATTCAATGAGACCTTCGGTCCTCTTTGCAGCAGCGCAATATCCAGAGGGTTCGCCTTCAGTTGGGATGAGTCAACTGCAGGAAGATCAGCATCAAAAATAGCAAGCATCTTCGCTCAATTCATTTTACGCAATCGCGACATCAAGAATTTCATCATATGGACAGACAATTGTGCTTCGCAGAACAAGAATTGGATACTGTTCACGACTTTGCTGAAAATTGTTAACAAAAAGGAACTTGCAGTAGAATCTGTGGAATTGAAATATCTAGAGACTGGGCATACATTTATGAGCGCCGACTCCGATCACAGGTTTGCTGGAAGACAATTGAGCAAGTATGAGTGCACTTGTAAGAGCGGAAATCTACAACTTTTACAATATCAGAGCCTACAAATTGACAACTTTCGGAAATCAACAACCGGTGTCGATTTCCGATAACTAGAGATCAAGTTTTCTGCGTCGTCATTAGCTTTTTTCCAAAGGTCTACATATCAATCACGAGATAGATGTTTATGCAAGGGAATTGTTTACTTTCATGCAAAAATATTGTGGAATAAAGCAGCAGAGTATAGTTGACTTTTGTACAGTAAATCGACAACCGTACAAATTTTTGTATTGTTTGACTACGGCATTTAGAATTAAGGTCGGTAAAACAAAATCTCGAATTATTTGATATTTCGTAATAATGTGAAACTAACGCGTTTATCGTTATTAATTGTGCATAGTCTAATAGAGCGCATAACTACCCGTGGTTTCTGAAATCCCATCAATGAGATGATTGTTACAAACCGTTGTGGTGATGATATGATATTGGACTGATATTTTTCTTCTTTGTGGTTGCTTAGCAAATGTTCGTGTGAGAGACATACTTCAGCGTTATCATAAGCAGTAAAATGCTTTTAGTATGCACCAAGTAGAAAGTTGATTACAGATATTGCCATTATTGGTATTCTACTGTCATTAGTACTTTGGCATGTCATGAACATGATGTAAACAGGTTTACACATGCAGACGTTAGGAGATAGGCCAATACATCCGCTGAAATAGCTACCACATGATTATATGTGGAGCACGAAATTAAGGAAAATTGAATTAAACTCAACATGTTTGTCATCAACAAGATACTATTACCATTTGTGAGAAACTATAGACTTTACGAAATTCTCTGAACATCTTGACTTCTGATCAAACTCATGAGGCAATCTTAAGTAAAGTCATTCCGTTTTTATCAGATTTTTGTTTATTGTATTGAGCATGCTAGTTCCATGTGGTAAGGGAGGGAGAGGCTACATTTACCGTCAATGCTTGGACTCCATTGCTTTTAAAAAGAGCGTGAAATGATGCTTTTGTACGATTGTATTCGATATTTTGAAGGCAAAGTTTATTTCCTTGTTAAAACCGTGCGAGTATGGAAACTACTACGTATCTGTGAATATTCTCAAACTCCACTGATTGGCTGATATCGCAGAACATCAAACTCTACATTTTGCAACAATCTACTCTTTTCAACGCAATTGCAGTTTTCGTGTATTGAATTAAGGTTCTAGAAAATTAGTTATTCATGATTATTATGATTCCCGCGAAATTTTTTGTCTGAATAAAGAAATTCAGGCTTTCATGTTAATCCGTATAAAATGTGCGAAATAATCGTGTGAGGTTATTCGCAAGCTGTAACATGATTGGTTTATATCACAACATCACATTTGTGGATATTATTTCTCAACAGTTGTAGGTAGACCTACTGTATGTAATTCAAGTTTCTGGATAAATTTCGTAGGTATGATCACTGTGAATAGAGCGGATGTATTTTATAAGTTGAGTGCCGGCATGTTTCTTTCTTGTCATCTATGGTTATAGGAATCTAGTTTCCAAAATTTTCAGTCAAGTACATTAAGACCACAACTGCGTTGAAGAATGTAT
This sequence comes from Prostheceraeus crozeri, assembly GCA_907163375.1. Lineage (NCBI taxonomy): Eukaryota > Metazoa > Platyhelminthes > Polycladida > Euryleptidae > Prostheceraeus > Prostheceraeus crozeri. The sequence continues at coordinate 45,950 of CAJQUW010005689.1, read as the reverse complement.
AACCATAATTTCGATAATTTGTGATATTAACCAATCATATTACTGTGTATGTGTTAAGTATATTGGCCTATATTACTGACTTTTACCGCTGCTTGTGCATTATTTTTCCGCTTGGGAATAAACCTGGCACAATATTTACACAAGATGATCAAGTTAAAATTGATTAGACCCATAGTGCACGTCGGATAGAGCGCCACCTGATGCATGCGTCAACTGTATTTTTTCATGTAAATTTCAATAATGATTAGGCAAACCGAACTGTTCCAAGCACAGTGCTAGGGCTTCCAAATAACAGACTCGACATCTTTTGGAAGATAATGGATTTCCTACACGTGTGGTAATTTTTGATGGATAGTGATCTAGCTGAGGATTTGCTGGCACCGCTGTTAAACGAGGACGACCTCCATGTACACTGTCTTGTACACCACCTTGAGATATCCAATATCCGATAGTTTTCGATGGTGTAGCCGAGGTATGTCACATTTCCACCTGGATGCCGGTAAACTATGCAAGAATTTCTATGAATTATATGAATCAGATGCAATCCGTAATACCATGTGCAGGATTTCCTGTTAAAGTTGTAGTGATACATAGAGGCATCCAACAAGTCGACAACTCCCATATTGGTATTGTAACGAAGGACGAGACTTGGGTTTAAAAACTCCAACACGACTTTATGGTCGGTCTCTTGTTCAGAGCCATGGTAAACAGAAATGCAGCATTTTGTAAAGTCTGTTTCCGTAATGCATCTTTCTCCATGCTCGAACCTTCACCCTCATCGTACGCCTGTCAAACACAATATTATTCGACCACAGTTTCAAAGTAGAAAATATTTCATCTGTTAAAAAGAGATTGATAAAAAAGGATTGTCGTCTGCGTTTTCTGCACATTGTATCGACAGATTCAAGCCGGTCAATCCTGTAAACAGGCAAAGGTTCTGGTCTGTGATCGTTTTCACCAAGTTACAAAATGCCAACCATGTCAGGGAGTTAGATATGATGTTATTTTCTCATCTTCACTGTCAGACGTCGATATTTCATCACTACCGCTTTCACCATCATCAGTACCGACAGCCGCATCATTAAAACCTAAGTTTCGAATCGCAGCCATGAATACATTTCTGCGTGGTCTTTGCGAAGCCATTTCAATCAAAATAGTGAGTGATTTAGTAAAATGCAACAAGATTGTTAGCTTCATCAACTCAGTGAACTTTAATCAAATATATAAACCTGAATCTTTGCATTGAGACACACAATTTCGTTACATAAATTGCATAACATTATCAACGTGACGGGCACCGCCAATCATATTGTCTGTCGAATGTTAGGGAGCGCGATCACATTGATCTGCTATGCATTAGCATCCGTGTCAACTGATGCGAAAGGGTTAAGCGTATTTCGTCGGTGTACTGCATCTGGAGATCATTACTCCTCTCCCTGTGTTTTAGGGAGATATTATGCTAGCTCTGACAATACTGGTTTGTTCTTATCCGCCGAGTTTGATTTTATTATATGAGCTGAGTTATCCACCCATCAGCGCAACAATAAAAGGTCACCCAATCGGCACGTTTGAACCAACGTATATTCCTAGTTAAAAACTGGAACATTCTTGAACATTGTGTGACGACTAGTTTCCTGGGATGCTTGTGATAAAGTAAATTAGGTATTTAAGCATCTGATAGGTTGGGAATTGTAATTGAGATGATAAAGACTAGTAGGAGACTGTTATACAAGAGATAGCACTTGTTCAATAAGTTGTCAATATCTGACAAGGTCACAACCTATGGATATAACTACTTGTCATCGATCTGAGAGGGATTGAGCTTTCTGCAGATATCATCCCCGTATCACATCAAAATTTACTTTTATTCGACATTTTGAGTCTCAGCATTTCATGAATTCACGCGTCTTCTGGTAGGTAAAAATACTGTCAGTTTTGTTGGAGAGACCACTTCAGAGAAAAATGCTTAGAGAAACTCACAGTAACAGAAGGAATACATACGTGCGGATATTTTAAGAAAAATATTGTATTTTAATTAACGCTGTGTGACATTTGACCATGTCTGAAGGACATTTTTCGAAAAATTCTCTAAAAGACTTCAGATTCCCCTAAATTTCTGGGCAGCAACACTTCTTTCAAAACTATCGCCATATTTCAATCATTTTTCAATTATTGGCCCATGGATGGCACTAACAATCGCAAACATTGACTTGATTCAACCTCTACAGAAATAATTACTTTCCTCGCCCAATCACAGACCGAGATCACGCGCGCGTGTGCTCATGATTTCCAAGAATTCGTGAATGGCTGACTGCTCGGCGGTGCCATTTAGTGCATGCAGTCGACATAGGAGATATCCGTTCTATGCGAGGATCGCACGAAAGTAGATTCGAACTCGGTGATTAGTGTCAATTCAATATCCAACTGTATGTTAGTAAAATTTAAATAAACGAATACACAACATGAATATTCCTCTAGATCCTCCATGAAAATGTAAACAGAAGGCTCGCATACTCACCGATTAAATGTTCCTTAAACATTGCATTAATAACACATGCTGTCATCAGAAGACAGCAAATTATGTAAAGCGCAAGTCTCATCATGAATTCAGCAGCGAAATCGAATTTCAAAATTGAATTTAATATTCCAAATGATGCAATAAAAAATTCTTAAAAATACATCTCAGATGTTGAAGTTGTACATAACTCGATGAAATCTCATTCGAAATAGACTTTGACTGTCTGATGTGTGTCTCAAGTAATTTCAAATGATGTCTAGATAATCTCTGAGCTGAATGCTTTGCTGGGGTAGAGTGCTTTGAAAAATGCAGCTATCTGTCGTCTTGAGTGTGTTGATTTCCGGCTCTCACACGTTTCAGATGTTGAAGTTGTATATAACTCGATGAAATCTCATTCGAAATAGACTTTGACTGTCTGATGTGTGTCTCAAGTAATTTCAAATGATGTCTAGATAATCTCTGAGCTGAATGCTTTGCTGCGGTAGAGTGCTTTGAAAAATGCAGCTATCTGTCGTCTTGAGTGTGTTGATTTCCGGCTCTCACACGTTTCAGATGTTGAAGTTGTACATAACTCGATGAAATCTCATTCGAAATAGACTTTGACTGTCTGATGTGTGTCTCAAGTAATTTCAAATGATGTCTAGATAATCTCTGAGCTGAATGCTTTGCTGCGGTAGAGTGCTTTGAAAAATGCAGCCATCTGTCGTCTTGAGTGTGTTGATTTCCGGCTCTCACACGTTTCAGATGTTGAAGTTGTACATAACTCGATGAAATCTCATTCGAAATAGACTTTGACTGTCTGATGTGTGTCTCAAGCAATTTCAAATGATGTCTAGATAATCTCTGAGCTGAATGCTTTGCTGGGGTAGAGTGCTTTGAAAAATGCAGCTATCTGTCGTCTTGAGTGTGTTGATTTCCGGCTCTCACACGTTTCAGATGTTGAAGTTTTACATAACTCGATGATATCTCATTCGAAATAGACCTTGACTGTCTGATGTGTGTCTCAAGTAATTTCAAATGATGTCTAGATAATCTCTGAGCTGAATGCTTTGCTGGGGTAGAGTGCTTTGAAAAATGCAGCTATCTGTCGTCTTGAGTGTGTTGATTTCCGGCTCTCACACGTTTCAGATGTTGAAGTTTTACATAACTCGATGAAATCTCATTCGAAATAGACTTTGACTGTCTGATGTGTGTCTCAAGTAATTTCAAATGATGTCTAGATAATCTCTGAGCTGAATGCTTTGCTGGGGTAGAGTGCTTTGAAAAATGCAGCTATCTGTCGTCTTGAGTGTGTTGATTTCCGGCTCTCACACGTTTCAGATGTTGAAGTTGTACATAACTCGATGAAATCTCATTCGAAATAGACTTTGACTGTCTGATGTGTGTCTCAAGTAATTTCAAATGATGTCTAGATAATCTCTGAGCTGAATGCTTTGCTGCGGTAGAGTGCTTTGAAAAATGCAGCCATCTGTCGTCTTGAGTGTGTCGATTTCAGGCTCTCACACGTTTCAGATGTTGAAGTTGTACATAACTCGATGAAATCTCATTCGAAATAGACTTTGACTGTCTGATGTGTGTCTCAAGCAATTTCAAATGATGTCTAGATAATCTCTGAGCTGAATGCTTTGCTGGGGTAGAGTGCTTTGAAAAATGCAGCTATCTGTCGTCTTGAGTGTGTTGATTTCCGGCTCTCACACGTTTCAGATGTTGAAGTTGTACATAACTCGATGATATCTTATTCGAAATAGACCTTGACTGTCTGATGTGTGTCTCAAGTAATTTCAAATGATGTCTAGATAATCTCTGAGCTGAATGCTTTGCTGGGGTAGAGTGCTTTGAAAAATGCAGCTATCTGTCGTCTTGAGTGTGTTGATTTCCGGCTCTCACACGTTTCAGATGTTGAAGTTTTACATAACTCGATGATATCTCATTCGAAATAGACCTTGACTGTCTGATGTGTGTCTCAAGTAATTTCAAATGATGTCTAGATAATCTCTGAGCTGAATGCTTTGCTGGGATAGAGTGCTTTGAAAAATGCAGCTATCTGTCGTCTTGAGTGTGTTGATTTCCGGCTCTCACACGTTTCAGATGTTGAAGTTGTACATAACTCGATGAAATCTCATTCGAAATAGACTTTGACTGTCTGATGTGTGTCTCAAGTAATTTCAAATGATGTCTAGATAATCTCTGAGCTGAATGCTTTGCTGGGGTAGAGTGCTTTGAAAAATGCAGCTATCTGTCGTCTTGAGTGTGTTGATTTCCGGCTCTCACACGTTTCAGATGTTGAAGTTGTACATAACTCGATGAAATCTCATTCGAAATAGACTTTGACTGTCTGATGTGTGTCTCAAGTAATTTCAAATGATGTCTAGATAATCTCTGAGCTGAATGCTTTGCTGGGGTAGAGTGCTTTGAAAAATGCAGCTATCTGTCGTCTTGAGTGTGTTGATTTCCGGCTCTCACACGTTTCAGATGTTGAAGTTTTACATAACTCGATGATATCTCATTCGAAATAGACCTTGACTGTCTGATGTGTGTCTCAAGTAATTTCAAATGATGTCTAGATAATCTCTGAGCTGAATGCTTTGCTGGGGTAGAGTGCTTTGAAAAATGCAGCTGTCTGTCGTCTTGAGTGTGTTGATTTCCGGCTCTCACACGTTTCAGATGTTGAAGTTTTACATAACTCGATGATATCTCATTCGAAATAGACCTTGACTGTCTGATGTGTGTCTCAAGTAATTTCAAATGATGTCTAGATAATCTCTGAGCTGAATGCTTTGCTGGGGTAGAGTGCTTTGAAAAATGCAGCTATCTGTCGTCTTGAGTGTGTTGATTTCCGGCTCTCACACGTTTCAGATGTTGAAGTTGTACATAACTCGATGAAATCTCATTCGAAATAGACTTTGACTGTCTGATGTGTGTCTCAAGTAATTTCAAATGATGTCTAGATAATCTCTGAGCTGAATGCTTTGCTGCGGTAGAGTGCTTTGAAAAATGCAGCCATCTGTCGTCTTGAGTGTGTTGATTTCCGGCTCTCACACGTTTCAGATGTTGAAGTTGTACATAACTCGATGAAATCTCATTCGAAATAGACTTTGACTGTCTGATGTGTGTCTCAAGCAATTTCAAATGATGTCTAGATAATCTCTGAGCTGAATGCTTTGCTGGGGTAGAGTGCTTTGAAAAATGCAGCTATCTGTCGTCTTGAGTGTGTTGATTTCCGGCTCTCACACGTTTCAGATGTTGAAGTTTTACATAACTCGATGAAATCTCATTCGAAATAGACTTTGACTGTCTGATGTGTGTCTCTAAGTAATTTCAAATGATGTCTAGATAATCTCTGAGCTGAATGCTTTGCTGCGGTAGAGTGCTTTGAAAAATGCAGCTATCTGTCGTCTTGAGTGTGTTGATTTCCGGCTCTCACACGTTTCAGATGTTGAAGTTGTACATAACTCGATGAAATCTCATTCGAAATAGACTTTGGCTGTCTCAAGTATTGTCAAATGATGTCCAGAATATCCCTGGGCTGAATATTTTGTTGATGTGGCATAGTGAATGAATTCCAGTAGCTTCTCCTCTTTTTGCTGGTGCTGTTTTCCCGGTTTTCGTTTTTGTTTTTTGTTGAAGTTGTCTACACCTCGATGAAATCATTTCAGGTACATGCTTGTGTTTATTTGCCTCAATGTCTCGGATTCGTTGATCAGAGCTGAGTCGACTGGCTGCATTTCTCCTGGATTGACCTTATTTCCATTTGAATTTGATTTTATGCTGAAATGCTCCATAATAATTGAAATCAGCTTGTGCGTCCAGGAAATCCACACCTTACTCTATGATCTGATATGAGAGTCGATTTAATTATTATTGATGTCGATTTCCTGTTTTTCATCCGATCATGATAGGAATTTCAAATAGCTCTCTTTTGAATTCTACAGTTGCGACTGAGCTCATGGTTGCTGACATTAATCAAATAATTATTGTCAACGTTATGAACGTCCGTATTAATATTTTTAGAGCATTTTTTGTGGTTGTAGATTTCCGGTGGGTTGTCGACTTCCTGTTTCTACAATTATATGTGCGTTTACGACAGCGAAGACTTTCGGAAGATAGTTTCAAGCGAGAGAATGGAAGGAGTCACTATGAGAACGGAAGATTTTTTTCCGACTAGATGACAAAGTGTCTCAACATCAATTGAGAAAATTGGGCGAGTGGCGCCCAATGCTATCAAGAGTGATATGCACCATATTCAAGAAAAATTCTGATTCAATGTTTTTCATGTTCAATTCCTTCGAAAATGAGTATAGCGAATTCTGCGGACTCATGAAAACTACATTCAAACACGATCCCATGAAGGTTGCAAGAAACCCAAGAGGCGTATCCAAAGCCAAGAAACAGGAGCTCCTAAAAAAAGTAGTGCCACAAATGCCACCTCACCGACGTTGCGTCTGGGAAGACATGCCCGAATCTGAAACAAGTACGGATTTATTAACTCGAGCTTCTTAATGCGAATTTTGATAACTCACACCAAGTTGTTCTACAGTGTTTACATATAATAAACGTACGATGGTTTACGTAAAAAGTGGTGTAAAAAGTATGAAGTTGTTCTACAATGTTTTTATACAATAAACGTAAGATGCTTTACGAAAAAGTGATGTTTTAATCTCCTACGTTGAATTGATCGGACAGAAATCAATGGCATACAATGTAGATAGACGGATTATAGGAGTTTCATTTAATGATTTTCAACTATCAATGGACTTAAGTCTTTTTACGATATTATTATGCTTGTACAATTTACCGAAATAAATCGACAAAAAGACTTAGTAACCATGGTTACATGTTAACAATTCCTGTAGTAACAAAATCTGTGTCGATAAAATTCTATCTTATCAAAGTGTTCTACAATTCAGTATGATAACCATATCATAAAAAGTTTCCAAGCCAGAGATCGGAAACGTTTTTTTGCTCTCCTGAAAAAGGTGGTTTTATGGATTTAAGTCCTATTGTCAAATGACGGCAGAATAACCCACAATTTTCAACACAAGGAAGTACGCCACATCTCCTTCCACACAGTCATCCAACGCAACAACAAAACAACTACTGAAGCAAATACATGCCCAACACGTCGGCACATACCTAGCGCACAAGCAAACAATAAAGTCATTAGCGCAACCCCCCGCCCACAATTCACAAACCAGAACAGACACACGCAGAACATTGGCACAACTTCCCATCAACAAATCATCCTTTTTGAAGGAGTATCTACACAAAATAAACCCTTCTGTACACTCTTCAGCTTGCCCCTATGCAGATCACAGCCACACACTCTCTTCGTCGCCGTTGGTCTTCACCTTGGGTATTTAGGCCAAGGCTCTTCAGGGCTGTAACCGGCCCGACTTGGTGAGTTGCTTAGTTACTATCGGTGCTAAGATTGCATCCAGAGGGCACAATCTTGCAAGCACCACCAAGCAGGCGTTCCTTAACCGCGGTCGGCACCGTTTCCTCAAGGACGTGGCAACCCAGTCCTCTGTGCAATAGCTTTCCTAAATGCATTATCTTCCAAATGAGTTTGTAATGATGAAACCGGGAGGACATATTCAACCAAGCACCAGATTCCGGGCATTTCGCTGCAAGCCAACGAGCTCTGTTTACCTTGTTTGCATTTTCCAACGGATTATTGAATGTTTCATTTTGATAAATGGAGAGCTAGGATTTATGATATCCGTAAGACTCCTTGTTTGGAAACGACAGACCAGGATCTTGCCAAATTTTCAGCACCTTGTCGATCAACTCAGAGGCAAATCCGTGGAGTGGAACAAAATAGACTTGCTCAACTCCGAAGTTCATGGTAAGGAAGCCAAATATACGGGCAGAGCGAGATATCGAAACCCGTGAATACCAAGACCACCGAATCGGGTAGATAAAGAAGCTTGACGAGAACTTGATGCCGTGAAATCAACATTCGAGATGGAGCTTACACAGGTTAGGATGATTTCATCGAGAATCTCCAGGTATCTGTCTTCAAAGACCTGCATTGTCCTCAGTATGTATGCTAACTTAGGGATTGAAAAGGAGTTTTTCAGCATGGACATCGAGTAAACTTACATGTTGTGTAAATTTTTGTAACTCTTGCTTCTTTTTATCCATTATAGTTATACATGCTTCGTATATCTATGATAGCACAATCGTTTTCATATTTGGGGTAATACAAATTACGGAATTTCAATGATAGATGATGTTGTGAGTCCCTCCATATTCAGACAATGTCGCTTGATAAAGTATGACTGATTGATTCAGGTTCCATCCCTGTCTCATAAAACACTGGTGACTGATTACAAAGGCCATGGTTATTGTGATTGTCATGGTTATTGTGAGTTCTTACAATTATATTTTTCCGAAGTACTGTCCTGCATGGTGTATACAAGAATTCATTCGGTGAAACCACCTCTCGAAGCACTGCTTCCCTGTGGGAACGCATCTTGCTAATATCAACAGATTATCTGGCGAGGTAGCGATTTTGTGGATAATTTTTTTAAAGGTTCATTTTCGTGTAAAAACTATCTCCGCATGTGAAAATGTTCATCATTTATCCAAAAACATGTGTAAAATTAAAAAACGACAGGTGGCGAAAAAGTTGCTATAATTAGTTGGTAGATATTTGTTTACTAATGCGAGCTGAATTTTCGCCAACCGGCGAAATCGTGGATATTGTAGCAACTAATTAGTGGTAAGTAGTAATGTTCGTATATTACCTTCACATGAAAATATTGTATACTCAGTCTGATCTGATTAATAGGGATCTTTTTTTAATTCACGAAGGCTTAAACTAAAAAAGTATCTATCTTTCATAAATGTCGCAGTAAATACTATGATGTTATTCAAATATTTGTCATTGTTGTAAATTATTGAATGTCAAGAGATGTTATGAAAATTGATATATGCGGATTCTCTATATTCTTATCATTATCAAAGAATGATAGTCTGCACTTATTTCTTAGATAGATTAGCCGTATGTGGGGGATAGTGAGGAGGTGAGGGAGAGAATAGAGCCTCGGCTGTAGAGGCGGATTACTAAACAAAAGAAGAGAGAAAGTCAAAAGTAAAAGGTGACATATAGAGCGCGAATTGTCGCCGGCGAACTTCGCCAGCGAATATCCCGCAAATATGACTGAACTTTAGCATGATATTCTGAAGCTGACATTCGCCAGTTTTTCGCAAGATTCGTTCCCACAGGGTTGTAGTCGTCTTCCGTAAGGCTCGTCAGTGCCGCATCCAAAGCTTCAAGAGCCTCCATGTCTGATGCGAATCGTCGTCCATGAAGATGCTCTTTGACCTTGGGGAAGAGCCAGAAGTCGCAAGGAGCGAGATCTGGTGAATATGGAGAGTGCGTGACGAGTTGAACAACCTCTGCTTCCGGGAAGTCGAGCGTCTCAGCTGCTGTGTGGGAGGAAGCGTTGTCATGATGCAGTAAGACTCCCCGGACGCCTGTTGCTCATCGCAGATTTCGAGTCGATGTCCCAGATCGCTGGTCCTTCAACGCTTGGAAGACTTTGGGTAGGCAGACGGTTGTGTACCAGTTTGTCTCTCTTTCAATGTGACGACCACGACGAGACCGATCTTGCTGAAGAAGACTGCAACCATTCGTTTTCCGACAGATCTTGATCGCCTGACCTTGGCCCGAGACGACTCGCCAGGAAAGCACCACGTGACTGATTGAATTTTAGTTTCGGGGTCGTAATCATAAATCGATGTCTCATCGCCAGTGACTATCATGTCGGTTTGTCTCGAGGCTCCGTTGTTGAATTTGCGCAGCATGAAACGACACCAATCGACTCGCGCTTGGTTCTGTTCTTCCGTCAATTTGTGTGGCACCCATCTGGCGGATCGCCTTGTGAGACAAAGATGGTCGTGAACTAGTTTCTGCGCAGCTGTGGATCCAATATTCAGATGATGCTTAATCTGAATCATTTTTCACTCGTTGATCGGTCTCAACCAGAAGGCGGATGCGTTCCGCATTTTCTGTTGTTGCTGCTTCCGCTGGGCGGCCGGAGCGTGGATCGTCTTCAAAGTCTGTTCGTCCTCGTTTGAAATCACGAAACCAGAAGCTGATCATGGATTCAGATGGACACTGATCACCAAAGCATGCCTGCAGCGACTCGAAATATTCTTTGTAAGTCCTTTCTAGAAGTCGTAAAACATATTCTTGAGGTCGGAAAGCAAATCTTGACAATTCCATCATTAATTTTTCGTCTGAACATGAAAACGAAGCAACGACAGCAGTTCTTAAACTGATGGTGAGCTTTCATCAACTTCAAGGCAGTGTACATAAATGTGCTGAATGCGAAACTTGGCGTGAGAGCTATTCGATTCCATGCTATTGTTCTACTAAAATTTCGTGACGTCAACCTGAATAGCTTATTCGTGACTAAAAACTTTCAGCATGACCCTCGTATTTAAAGGACTTTCGTTCGGGAACCCTTTACAGTCCCCGATCACCAGAGGCCCAAACCGATTGAGCCCCAACTTTGCAAACATACTCACTAGATGTAGAGTAATAAAGCAAGACTGATTCATGTTCTATCTCGGTCTCATAAAATACCAGCGACTCATTCTAATTTAGCTTTTTTGAAATTAATGGCTTTGTTCCATCCTACAGCAGTAATTACTTGACAGAATGACCTAAATCTTGCATTGCCAGTAGAAAAGGCATCAAAGGTTATCTCGAGTCTTGATCAGTTTGCAAAAACAGTATTAAAGAAGTTGTGACTGATTATATATTTTTGGTTAACTGTAAAATGTGCCAGTAGCCAAAATTCGAAAAACTGCCAGTACCCATAACTTTTTTGGATTTCAATATTTTTCAAAGATTTTTTCAGAAAACGGATATTTCTAGATGTTCTAAATACTTGTAGGCTTAAAATTTCAAAATATACAGACAATTATTGACAATTCCTACATTAGTGAAAAAAAGGCCAAGAAGCAACGATGCCGGTAGCCATAACTTCGTTAAAACATTGTAAATTCAGACGCAGTAGCCACAGTGGCATAATGAAGATGCAAGATACTAGTACACCATAAAAAGTCTTCACAAATAACACAATCCACCTTGTTCTTATCAAAAAACCACGGAATTTAGCTCGGTGAAATTTCAAGTAGTAGGCATAGGGTGTGCATCATTCTGTGAAAGTCTCACTCTCGGCCTCATACCCCGCAGAAACTCGTTTTTACTGCCGGACTATGCCTCATTCTCGCATGCATTGCCTACCAGAAACATGATACTAGAAACATTACAGAAAAGACCAGACGACATACCATGTCGAAAATTGTAACTCTGCACTTTGTATTTTTCCACTTATTAATGGAAAACTTGGAAAATTTCATTTTTGCTTAGAACGTCAATGTACGTCCCAATGACATTTTTTTAGTCCATCTGACAAGAAGAGGAAACAGGCACAACTCGGCAGACGCGCCCACTCGTAGTAGCTTTAGTGTGGGCAAATCACTTCATTCTTTGAAAGTCTCATTTCTGTCATCATTCCGTGCAGAAACTTGTTCTGGCTTCCGAACTACAACCTATTTCAGAAACAGCACTGCTATTTACTTTGACTAAACTAATATTTCCTGCCCAAATAATGAAAGTGATTGAAGACAAAAATGATGCAAATACATTACAACATCCAAACGTGAGCAACCAAAATCTCCTGTCTGACTTACCTTTGATTCAACTAGATAATTTAACTATGTTAAGATAATTAAGAAGTACGTGAAGAGTCTCTGAACTTACAACTCGTGCCTAATGCGTGCTCTTGCGCTTTCTATTATATACCACGCCATATCTAGGTCGTCATATTTAGTTCGCAACAATAACTACATCCATAGTATCACTTACACAGCAACAAAGTCGGCTAATTAGTCTAGACGACTGTCAATGTTCAAGATCATCGTCGAAAACCGCGGGAATGTCCGCCAGATGCGGTGCGTCTAGCTTTGTTGCTGAGGTAGAATTGACCTGTTATTAGGACACAGATGAAGGAATATTTTCATCTGTCTGGGATACAGAGACACTAGGCATTAGACGAATAATACATCGGTTCTTGCAAGAATTCTTCAATCTTAAGCACGTGTTTTTTTATTTGCTGCGCGCGCATTTCTCGGTTGCATGACTACAGAGATAATGAACGATTTAAAGAATAATTCAGCTGTGAGGTCAGTGACTGCATACATCATAGGCACATGCAATAAGTGGCATTATCAGAGAAAATGTGTGGTCTGCAGTAAGTCCATTCAGCGCAGCGCTGAATGTAGAATGATTGCAATCCACTTTGTTCTGTGGAATTGCGATAAATGATCACGTCATTGCATTTAGCGGCCTGTGTATGGAACACAATCTACGTAACCAGATGAAAATGGTCAACAGAAAATTTTGTGCCAAACACCATCGCACAGTCATGAGATAATGAAAAAAAACCAAAATTGCATCACCTTCGCACATTCTGAATTGTGATTTCCATAGAGGTTTAATGTATAGAGAATAAACCAGTAGTGTTTTCATGTCTGTAAGTAATGGATAAAAGACCGTTCCAGGACACCATAAAATTCAAAAAATAGTATCTTTAAAAACGACATAAATTCATGAATTTGTACCCTTTTTCAGGTTTTTAAGACCTAAATACATGAATTTAGACCGTTCCAGGACACCATAAAATCAAAAAAATTAGTACTTTTAAAAACGACATAAATTTATGAATTTAGTCCCTTTTTCAGGTTTTTAAGACCTAAATTCATGAATTTAGTCTATTCAAAAAGTACCATTTTTTCAAAAAATGGTATTTTTAAAAACAACATAAATTCATGAATTTGAACCCTTTTTCAGGTTATGAAGACCTAAATTCATAAATCGGCTAAAGCCAGAGGAGCTTCGCTCCGATTTGGGTGTTTTTAAAAATACCCAATTTTTCAAATTTTTCAAAATCTCAAATTTGAGAATTACAATATTCACCCCCAAAATCATGACCGTTCCAGGACACCGAAAATCATAAAAGTTAAGAATCTCAAATTTGAGAATTACAATTTTCACCCTTAAAATCATGACCGTTCTAGGACACTAAAAATTATAAAAGTTGAGTATCTCAAAATTTGAGAATAACAATCGGGCGAAGCCCTAGAACCTTCGGTTCGATTTTCATTGCTTAAATCATGACCGTTCTAGGACACCGAAAACCCGGACACCGAAAAAATCATAAAAGTTGAGAATTTCAAATTCATGAATTTTATCCATCTTTCAGGTTTTTAAAATATATCATGTGACTAAAAATATTTCTTTAAAAATGGATGAAACAAAAGTGGAAGGAACTTCAGAAATGGAAGGAACCTCAAGAATATATCCTTCGTTATCATATGAACGTAGTTCTACTTTAATGGACATTGAAAAGATTAACATTGAAAAAATGAATAAAGAAAAACACAAAGATAGAGTAAGGTATATGAAAGATAAGGAATCTCAATTATTATTAAGATTAGAGCATTATAAAAAGTTAAGAAAGAGATGGTCTAAAGTTAAGAATGTAACACAAGGAATTGGCATATTCTTAACAATAAGTTTAGGTGCTTTAACAATTGTTATATCTTCAGGTGTTTTAGTAATTCCAGTAGTTGCTACAGCTTTAACAGGTACGGGCGTTTTTACAACTTCACTTGTTACAATGTTAGATAAATCTTTAATATCAAAGAAACGAAAATCATTAAAAACTAAGCTTTTATATATTAAAGAAGTCTATGATAAACTACACTACTACTTTCAAAGAGTATGTGATGATAATGTTATTACGTTAGATGAGATTGAAAAATTTGATCAAATAGCTAATGAAGTAAATCAAATATCATTTCAATCACAGACAGAAAAAGTTAATGATAAAAATAAAAAGGATGGTAAAATTTCTAGTGATGGTAAAACTTTTATTGATGATAAAATTTTTAATGAAGAAAATGAGAAAATTTTTTTAGAAGAGCTAAAAACTTTATTAGACAAAACTTTATTAGACAAAACTTTATTAGACAAAACTTTATTAAACAAAACTTTATTAAACAAAACTTAAAACAGGAAAATTTTAAACGTGAAAACTTTAAACGTGAAAACTTTAAACGTGAAAACTTTAAACGAAAAGATTACAAACAACAAAGCAATAAAAAAATAATTTGTTCAGTAAAATGTTTTTGCTGTATACCAATGTTACCACAAAATTCAAATATTATATTTTAAAAAAAATAGACAAAATTAAAGCTGATAATAAAAAAAAAATATTAAAACATTATATTTGTATATTTTTATTACTCGGTAAACAATTGTTCGATAACTCTTTCATGAATTTTTTTATCAATATTAATTGTGATAAATCCATAATCTTTTGACCAAGCATTATTACACGATTGTTTAAATTCATCTTTATCTCTTATACATAAATCTCTTAACAAATCACTTAAGTTTCTTGCATTTATTTCAAATAGTATAAATATATTTGCATTCTTTCTAATAACACTTCCATCTAATGAATACATACTTTGTGTCAAATAAAATACACTACAGTTATTATGTCTACCTCTTGTGAAATAATTTCTTTGAACTGACTGATTTCTGTCATTAACACAATCATCAAAAATTACACAATGTTTCATTGTTTTATCTAGTTTACTAGGATCTTGCATATTACCACTATCATCTATTAATTGTATTTTTATATACTTATTTTTATTAGATTCAACTAATTGTTTATTTTTTGCTGCTTCTTCACACCACAAATTTATTTCTTCTTCATATTCAGATTTTTCATATTCTTCGAATAGAGAAGCAATTGCTGTTTTTGTAAGATTATTTTCAAATCCATATTTTAAAAATTGATAGACGGGTTGTTCTGCCGTTGTTGTATAAATTATAAGATTGTTATAATCCAAAAAATTTGGAGTCGTTAAAATTTTAAATAATAGATATGTTTTTCCACATCCTGATCTTCCACAAATAACTGACAAAACTTTATTAGATAAATTTGGATGATGATTAAATTTAAGTTTTTTTTTATTTAAAGTCATTTCATTCATTTTTAAAGTAATAAATTCATCCATTATTGAATTAGTGTTTTTAAAAACAAAAAAATAAAAATTTTAATTTAAGTTTATTTTTTTTGTTTCTAATAATAAGATTAATAAGGTTAATAATGAAAAATGATAAAAAAATTAAACTTCTCTAGCTTCGCGTGGGAGTTTATACCTCCCGTACCAAAAGATCTATCATAATCTCTTCACCTCCAAAATTTATTTCTTGTCCTTTTTCATCAGTGATTCTAATGTTAATGTTGTTAATAGTTTTTCTTGTAATAGGAAAATATATTAATGTTTGTGGAAATACATTTAATCTATAACCAATGGGTACAGTAAAAGCTGGAAAACTGAATATTAAATTTGATAATTTACCATTTATATATCCTCCTTCAATAATGTCACAATGTACAACAATTGAATTTATTTCAGTTATTTTTGGAATCTTCTCACCTAAATGATAACCTTGACTATAGGTTTGTTTATTAAATCCTAATAGCTTTGACAATGATCTATCATGATTAAAATCAACTTGATGATTTTCGTCTAAAGTAAGAGAAAATTTATTAACTGCCGGTTCAACTGCAAAATGTAATTGTTTCTTATCTTTAAATGGTATACCTAAATGTCTCTTAATTTCATTTGATATTGTTTCAACTTCGTAAGAACCAGGAAGAAAAGTTAATATTTTCCATGTTTTGCCTTTATCAGTAGAATATCTAAATTGATCATTCACATCTTTGATAACGTTTTGAATAGTGTTAAATGTGGAGAAACTAGTCAATGCAATTTGATAATTTTTATTTTGTTCTAAATGTAGAATGGGTTCTAAATTACAAGTGTGTGATGAAGTAGTTGTTATAATTTTTAACGTCGTACTAAATTTTGATGAACCCAAAATCTCTGTTAAATTTTGTAAATGATTATTAATTTTGTCTAAATCTGCTGAACACATTTTTAAACTAAAAAATTAAATAAATATTTTTTATAAAAAATTAGAAACAACATATTTCAGCTACACTTTTATAATCCTCTTCATTTAGAATCTTCTTTTCTAACAGTCTTTTCAATATAGCATGAATTTCATTGAAACTAGAATTATGTCCTTCTTTTATTGCAGATATTAAAATATTTAATCTATTTAGTAATTCTTGTGGATCATCTGGTAAAAATATGGTTGTTTCTGTTTTCTGTTTTTTTGTTTTCTGTTTTTCAGATAAACCTTTCCCTACTTTAACTCCCGTTGATAATAAATTTTCTAATTGTTTATAACGTCTAAGAGTTTTTACTGTGCCAACTCTATCTAATATAGTTTTATATTTTATTAGATCTTCTACAGCATAATTTTTTAAATCTGCTCCTCTTAAAAGATCAACAAAATTTCTATCTAAACTAATAGGTTTTTTATCTGGAGTAAAAATTAATCCTCGTAAAGGTTGTGGAAATATTTCTTTACCACCAAGATAAAATCTTGCAAATAATTTTTTATCTAAAAAGAAAGTAGAATGTTCGAATAACATAGATTTTGGTAATTTTTTATCTATGTTTGCCTCTAATAAACCATAGTCATCTAATAGTGTTTTAAGTACAGGATCCGCTATATCAACACGTTTTTCATTAAGTTCCTTTTCAAGAGTTTTAAATGGTTCGACAGTTTTTTCATAATCAGTTTTTACTTCTTCAGTTATTTTTAATTTATCAAACATATCAGATTGAATACCAGCTTTTGTCATTCTATGTTGAAGATGATTTTCTTTCATAATATTTCTTTGTTTTATTAATTCGTCTAATTGTTTTATTCTTTTAAAATTATCAGCTCTAACTTTATCCATTTTTATATGATAATTTTTTATTATTATTTTATTTTATAATATTTTATTTTATAATATTTTATTTTTTATAATATTTTATTTTTATAATATTTTATTTTTATAATATTTTATATTGTTATATTGTTATATTGTTAAATTTAGAAAATAGAAATTAGAAAATTAAAAAGGTTCAGTAGTTATTCCATCAGGTAAAATTTTTCTTTTATCATCAAATGGATCTAATGCTAATTTATGTTCTTCTTTTAAATACATTTTATGTTTCTTTGAATTAAGTCTATAATTACATGCCGTTTTTATTTCATTATTAAATAATGCATTTTTATAATCTTGAAATGTTATTTGATTAGCCACTGATGCCTTTGAAATTCCTTTTAATGTTTTATGTGTTTTAATATTTTTAGTTGTATCATAACAGTAACATTTAGATTTTAAAAATATAGCTTCTGTTATGAAATCTTCATTTCCTTCTAATTCATCTTTTACTTTACATAAATCAGAAGGATGAATAATATCTTTTATTTTATTAATTTCTTTATCTAGTGAAGAACCATATGGTACTGTTAATTCTAAGAAAATAGAATCGGTATCTGTAAAGTGTAATTTATAGTTTTTGCCATAAGCAGGTGCTAAATAATCATATATAAAACTATACATAAATAGTTTAGCTAATTCTAATATAGTGAAACCAATGAAATTAAACTTATCATGTTTTACAATGCTTCTTCTTAGATGAACAGCACAAAGTTCATCACTGAATCTAGTAGTTCTTTTATATGTAGGTTTCCTTGTTAAATTTTGAAATCTATCTCTATCATAAACTATTTCAATATTTTGTCTATTACGCACATTTTCTAAAGTCTTACCATAAAATGCATTATTCATTAATTTGAAGAACACGTTTCCAAAATCATCTTTATTTCTTTTAGATATTTTGCGTTTTTCAATATTGAACTCAATATAATCTTTTAACCATTTAGATTTTTTGTATACTAGTTTCCGGTGAATTTTTGTGAGAATCATGCCATGATCTAAATACCAATCTAGCATTCTTCCTTCAACAACATACTTTCCTTTATTACTTTGTGTTAACATAAGTTTTTTTGTTGGTCTGTATTTTTTCGGCATTATAGATTTTTGATAATCTGAAAAATCTTCTATATTGGGAATTTTGTTTTCTGGACAGAAAGGATAATATTTTGTTGCTTCTTTTATATAATCAGGGTATACTAAATCAACTTCATATACATAACCAAAATTATTTTCACCATCATATGTTCTTTGATAATCTAGATCGGGTGAAGCCCTAGTAGACATCTCTGATGACGTACGATTATTACACCATGTCATTTCACCTGTTGGTAATTCTTGTATCATGCAAGAAGAATATAAGCTATTAAAATCATAATATAACAAATAGTTTTCTCTCATGAATTCATCAATTGCTTTTTCACGTTCTACTCCTTCTTGTTTCGTTCGAAAAATTTCTAATATTTTTTCTTTTTCTTCTGGAGATAAAGGTTTCATTATTCCATATTCTTGTGGATTTACTTTCTTATTATAACATTTAACATATCTATTACCTAAAACTGATGAAACACCACCTCTAATTCCAGATTCAAAAAATAATAATTTATCATATGTATTTTCTTTATAATGTTTAAGTTTAACATTTGTATGTTTTAATCCTGCTAGCCATGTTAAACCTGGTGTAGAATAACAATAACATGGATCTATTCCGTAATATTCTAAACACATATCACGAAAGTTTTCAAAAAGATCAGCTAGTATTAATACATCTATCTGTAGATATTTCATTGTATAATCATACATTGTTTTACAATTTAACTCTCTCCAATTTTTTTCAGCTTCTGCATAATCTTCTTCAGATAATTTTGATTGTTTTAATGTTGATTTAAATTTATTTATTGGAGGAAGTTGTTTTTCTTCCATAATTTTATTCACAGAATTAAAATCAGTCTTCGACTGCGAACCACAGGTTTTATCTCCAGTTATATCAGTCTCCGACTGTGAGCCACAGGCTATATACTCATACGGAAATATTCCTTTTAAAGGTTTTAAATTATATTTATTTAATATTTTACATTGTTCAGGTTTCAAAGTTTTTCCCATAACATCTAATGAATAAGGAGTAAAAAATCTAAATGCATCTAAAATTCTAATACAACCTAATTGCATTGAAAAATATTCTTCTTCTTGTTTACATAGTACATTTATTTTTTGTTGTTGTAATTTTTCAGATGAAAATAAATCTTTCATTACTAGATGGAAATCATATTTAGAACCATTGTAGAAATATAAAGGAACAAAGTTATATTTAAATTTGTTAGCATTAAGATTACAAGAATTATGTGCTGCACCTCTATATAATCCATTTAGATGATCATGATCTTTTACTTTATCAATATATCTACCTCTGCCAGTTTTATATTTATTTATAAAACATTTTCCACAGTAATAACAATTTATTTCATCATGAAATTCTTTTCTTTCTTCATCCGTTAATGGTATCATTGGTTTATTTGTTTCAAGCAATTGTGAAAAACGTCCTTGTAATTCTTCTACTTTCTTTGTAAACATTTCTGAACTGTCTTCACCATAGTATTGTAAATATTCTGATTTAAATAATTCAGGATAATTCGAATGAATGTACATTCCCCAACATAATGGTTTTTGTTCAAATAAATATTTTTCTTTACTTTGTTCAGTTGAACTTTTTCCAGGCGCACTTTTTTCAGAATTATAATTTTCAGAATTATAATTTTCAGAATTATAATTTTCAGAATCGGGTGAAGCCCTGGAACTTTCCGTTCGATTTTGTGTCATATTAACATTATATGCTTCAAAATCACAATAAATAGTAAAGGGTACTTTATTTTTAAAATACCATTTATTATATTCTAAATAATCATCTTTTGGAAAAGTATTTTGAACTGCTTCGTTTTGTTGACAATTCTCCAAATGTCTATTCATTTCTTCTAAAGTTCTAAAACTTGTCATACATTGAAGACAAGGAAAATTTTTATTATCTGAAGTTTTTGTAAATATAGAAACATCTTTACACAATATAAAATGACCCTGATAATATAATATATTCGCTTGTGCTGGTTGTTTTGACTGTTCTAGTTTTTCAAATTCATCTTTATATATTTCATGTGTTTCATTAATTTCTTTTGTAAGATTAAATGTATTTTGATAATAATTTTGATTTAATATTTGTAACTGATAACTATATTCTTTATCATATTGTTCTTTATATTGTTGTAGACATTTTTTTAAAGATTCATTTATTTTTTGATTGGTTTCATTTTCTTCATTATTTAATTCTTTATTATTTAATTCTTCATTATTTAATTCTTCATTATTTAATTCTTCATTATTTAATTTTTGAATTGTTTCTATCTTATTTTGATATTTATGTTGATATTCTTGTAGTAACATTTTTGTTTGTTGTTGATAATCTATTTTACATTTTTGTAAACTTTTATTTAAATTTTCTAATTTTTGTTGGTATTCTGAAGATAAAGATGAATATTTGTAATTATAATCATCAGCACGTCCTTTATAATTATTATGATTAATCATTATTGGTGTTAGTGTTTTAACAAGTTCAAATTTTTCAGTACATATTATATTTCCTTGGTAAAAAATATTATGATGCATGTAATTACCTCTATCATTATATACTATTTCTGATTGGCAAAAATTTTTATTATTCAAATAAAATTTTTTTGAATCTGAGTAAAGTGGAGTAATTTTACCAATAGAAACATAATTCACATTTAATTCAAAAACATTTACTTCAATTAAATTTTTATTCTTTTTATGAAACTTTAGTAACCTATTATAATCATATGGAAATTCATCTAAGCCATCAGAAAGATCAAATTCACTTATGTATTCTTCTTTATTGTAATGACTTAGTCTTTCTTTATGATATTTTGCAGGATGTAAATGTGCTATAATACTCCACAGAAAACAATAATCATCTTCATTTTTTATGTTGATTAATTGAGGTGAACTGAAAGGTAAAGGAACATAACTACCACCAGTATTATTTTTATATTTATCAATTACTATTTTCTTAGATAGTATTTTAACAAATCTCCAACCAGATTCACGTAACTGGGCTTCAATTATACAATTTTCTAATTTAAGTATCATCGATTCAAATATGGGTTGTATATCATTTACATTATGAATTTCTTGTGAATTTGTAAAATGTCCTTGTATTATTTCTTCAGGAATTCCATCAGATCCATTTTTTGTATAAAGTACTTCTACATTCATATAACATTTGAAAGATTTCTTAAATATATTATAAAAGTTGGTTAGAATATCAGAAAAAGTTTTATCGGTTTCATTATATTCAACGGGCGAAGCCCTGGAAGACATCTCCGATGTCCCACGAACAGATTCATTAAATAAATATTTTATATCTGTTACGGCTTCATCAAATTCATCTATTTCGTTAAATTCATCAGTATCACTAAATAAATATTTTATATCTGTTACGGCTTCATCTTCACTATTAAAAAATTTTTTATATTCCGAATGTGAATAATCATCAAACATTTTTTTAACTTTTATATCAATAGGCAATGTTTCTAGATAGTTTTTATAACTATTTAATTTTAATATATTTCCTTCATCAACTCGTTCTACATTTTGTAAATGCATTTTACTTTGTAGATGAGATTGATAACTTCTTTTTGTTTGCAACTTTTTTTTACATAAGACACAATAAAATTTTTTCATTTTTTATTTTTTAAAGAAAAAATTTGTGTTTTAGTTTTTTTTTTAAAAAAATTTTTGTTTTAATTTTTAGAGAAAAAAATTCTAAATATATATAATGGAAAAATTCTAATATATCTGCAAAATCGGGCGAAGCCCTAGAACCTTCGGTTTGATTATGATAAATTTGTTTAATTATTAAGTATTTCACTTACACCATTTATTAATGGTTTTATATCATTATATGTTTTTTTGGCTTCATCAAATGTAGATTTAACATCAGTTATTATTGGTGTTGCTTTTCTTAAACCGTTTCTAACATCATTTATTGCAATTTTTAAATAGTTTAATGTTTCATTATCTTGTAATCTTTTTGGTATTGGTATACCAAATTTTGCATTTAAATAATGATCAAAATAAAAATAAAATGTATCAGGAATAATTTTTAGTGGTACTTTTGCTTCAGATTCTAAAAAGATAATTATTTGTTCTATAACTTGATTTGATAAATGTTTTGTATTTGCATATATTCTAATATCAAAATCTTGAGAGTTATTATAGATTTCATGTTCGGTATCTACTAATATATTCAAGTCTTTATCATATACTTGCATATGTTCACTTATGGTGTCAACACGTATTATTCCATATTTATGTTGTGTATAATATGATAAAGGCATATTCATTTTATAATTTTTATTGATATCATTAAAGAATGCTGCATTATTTTGTGTAGTTGTAAAAAATGTTTGAATGTTTTCTCTAATCTTATTATCTACATCACAAGCTTTATGAGCTAATACAACTATTTGAATATTTTGATGTCTTCCTTTTGTAAATATTTCTGACATATTTTTTTGTTTTGATAAACTTGCAACATCATCTAAAATTAATAAAGATTTATTTTCAGGTGTACCAGCAAAACTTTCCATATCTTGTAACTCATCTAATTGTTTATCATTATAGACGTTTGTAAAAGTTGGCCATTCAGAAGTATGCATACAAAAAATATGTACTTTTGTTTCGTCCTTATAATATTGGTTTATATATTTTTTAATAAACGTAGTCTTACCACTTCCAGTTTTACCGTAAACAATGAAATGTAAATTTTCTTGATACATTTTACCTTGTTTAATATTTTTATTATTAGTTTTATCCTTAATCTTATCCTCCTCAGTCTTCCATCCTTTAAAAGTTTTTTTTTCTTGTTTATAAAAATTTATTCTCTTTTGTTCCTCTGTTAGAAAGTAACCCCATTGATTTCCAATACATATAACAAGATGATAAATAAAAAATATTAAAATACATGCTAACAATATTTTTATACAATGAAATTTTAAAAAATTCCAAAGACGTGTAAGATCTGATTGTGGTATTTTTTTATTAAGAGATGAATTAGGGGGTAGTGGCTCTAAATATTTTTTATCTATATTATTATATATATTTTTATCTATATTATTATATATATTTTTATCTATATTATTATTATATTTAGTATTATATATAGGATTTTCTACAATATTATTAATATCTTTGAGATTCGGATCTTGAGGGGTTAGTGTATCTTGAAACTCAGTGTTATTCATATAATTATTTATTATTTCGTTTATTGCATTAAGAGATTTATGACGACTTAGATTACTTTTATTACTTTTATTACTTTTAATTATAACCGGTGAATATAAATCTTCCAAATTTTCGTTTTTATTCATTTAATATTTTTAAAATAAAAATTTAGGAATTATTATTTTTTTAATTCCGGACTCGCATTCTTACACTCTTATGAGTGTTTTTAACCTCTGTAGAACCTCCGGAATGTGTCGGACTTTTTGTTCCTATACTCAAAAGAAGTATGTTCCGAACCTCTCCTCTCTTCCGGAATGCTTAAGAATATTTTAATAAAATAATATTTTATTCTTTATAAAAAATAATATTTTAATATATATAAGATTATTTTAGTTGAAATACAACTATTTTAGTTGAAATACAACTATTTTAGTTGAAATACAACTATTTTAGTTGAAATACTAATATAAATTATTATTTTGACATAAATTATTATTATGTTGATTATTATGTTGATTATTATTTTGACATAAATTATTATTATGTTGATTATTATGTTGATTATTATGTTGATTAAGTTTTGGACATAGTGTTACATGTCGCTGAAAATTTTTCTTTAATATAATTTTTTGACAACCTCTACATTTAACTTTTTCTTTTAAACAATCCTTACACTGATATTTACTATCATAAAACTCTGTCTTAGGTTTAGTAATTTGACAACTTGTACATTGTCTTGTAGAACTTATACAAGAATTATAATGATTAGTAATTCCTTGATTTGTAAAATATTTATTACAATTACGACATAACTGATCTTTTAATTTATCTTTTTTTTCTTTTTTAACCTCTTCTGTTTGTTCGCATAATTTTAAATGACGTGCAAAATTTTTTGATGTTATATTTTTATTACATCCGGAACATATTTTTTTGTTATTACTTTCAACAAATTGATTTTTATCAATATAATTATTTTGTGCTACATTATTATTTTGAACAAAAGGATTATTTTGAACAAAAGGATTATTTTGTGCTACATTATTATTTTGTGCTAAATAATTATTATTATTTTGCCTAGGTGTATTTTGCCTAGGTGTATTTATTCTAGCAGTATTTTGCCTAGGTGTATTTATTCTAGCAGTATTTTGCCTAGGTGTATTTATTCTAGCAGTATAAAGATTTTGTTCTTTATCTGAAATAAATAAATGCTTTAATCTTTGTAATGGTTGCTCTGATTGAATATTATTATACTGAATACTATTATTAGGTTGAATATTATTCTGAATATTATTAGGTTGAATATTATTAGGTTGTATATTATTAGGTTGTAATTGATTCATATGCATACCACATGGTGTGTTTTTCATATGAGAATATAATAGTGTTTGATTTAAAAAACGCATATTGCAAACTTGACAAATTTGAGTCATTTCCATTTTTTTATTTTTATTAGGAAAAATTTTATTTTTTATAATTTATGTATTTTTATAATTTATGTATTTTTATAATTTATGTATTTTTATAATTTATGTATTTTTATAATTTATGTATTTTTATAATTTATGTATTTTTATAATTTATGTATTTTTTATAATCAGAAAAAATTTTATTTTTATTGTTTAAAAATGATGTTACCAAATGTTGGTGGAGGTGCATATATCCCGAATAATCGTGAATTAGAAATAGAGATAGAAAATTATATCATGAAAACTGGAGACGTTTTATCTGGTCCATTGCATCTTTCTATTCTTCCACAACAAAATACAGAGTTAACAAATAAACAATATGTTGATACGCAAATCAATGACTTAAAAGAAAAATATATAAACGATGTTTTGGTTCCACTGATGAATGAATTAAAGTTGCTTAAACTTAATGATAAATCATTAAACGAAAAATTATTAAAACTTGATAAAAAGGATAGAGAGCTAGAAGCAGATATAGCAAAACTTTTTAAAAAGATTTCAGAACAATCAAAAATTTTAATATTACTTTCTTTAAATTTAAAATCTGCAGTCATTAAAAATAAACATCAGATAAAAATGTTAAAAGAACAATTAGAAGATGAAATAGAAAAACTACCTGAAAGAATTAAAAAAAATTTAAAACAGTTACAAACTACATTCCAAAAAAGTGTTGATGAATTGAGTTCTAAAATTACTCAACAAATGAAAAAGATGAATAGAATAATAAATGAAGTAAACTCACTTAATGAAAAAGTTGATAAAATGAAAACTCTTAAAATCAATTTAGAAAATGAATTAAAGAAAAATTTACAAGAAAACTCTAAAGAAAATAAAGAACAGTTAGATGCTGTTAAAAGACAATTAGATGTTCTTAAAATTAAGTTAAATGCTCTTAAAACGGCGTTGAAGATTAATCAGCAGAAAATGCAAGTTAATAGAAGAGAAATTAAAGTACATCACACGCTGCTTGACGCAATAGATAAAGTGCAACAGGCAATTAATAAAGTTATCTCGAAGTTGTTGTCCATTCACAAACGTAAATCTTAAACGAGTATTGTAAATATTAATTTAAATATTTTTTACCTATAAAAAATAAGAATCATAAAAAAATATAAATATAATTTAAAAAATACAAAAATATAAATATAATTTTAAAAATAAAAAAGTATAAATATAATTTTTTAAAAAAATTTAAAATATAAAAGTATATAATTTTAAAAATGGATAAAATTAGAGCTAATAATTTTAAAAGAATTAAACAATTAGAAGAGTTAATAAAAGAAAGAAATATTATGAAAGAAAATCATAGAATAAAAAGAATGATTGATGCAGGTTTGGTTCCTGATAAAGTTAAACCAAAAACGCAATCTGCAAAAGTTAAGAACAAAAAATAAACATTTTTTTTTATAATGGACATCGGTTCATGGGTCAACGGAGATGTCTTCCAGGGCTTCGCGCTTCGCCCGTATTTATATTTTTCCCAAAAAGTCAAATTTATTCCTAAAAAATGCCTATAATTTATAAACACAATCTTAAACATTTTGCTTCAAATCAAAAAATTTCTCATGAACCACGTATGAATCCTGTTTATCATTATGATAATAGAGAAACAGTCGGAACAGAAAAGTTCCTAGGCACCGCAGGTGCCGTCCAAAAAGAAGGGGATGGCATCTTTTCTGGTATTGGTAGTATCGTTAACTTAATTAAAAATAATAAAGATTTGATTACATCTGCTGCAAAAGGAGCAGCTGCTATAGGTAGTACAGCTAGTGCAATATCAAATGCTGTTAAATCACAAAACGAATTAAAACAACTAGAAGCTATTCGTAAACTCAAGAATGATTCTGAAGAACTAAAAAAATTAAAAAAACTTTCAGATGAAACAAAAAACAAAATTGCTAACATAGCTGTTGGGGAAACCTTGAGGAGCGGAGCTCCGTCTGATAGTAAACATAATGAAAAAACAATTGAAGAAATAAGAGGTAATGGCGTGAGCAGCAACCTTCTGTCTAACCAGCAAAGCTGTAGCGGAGCTGGTCTAGCAAAATTCTAAAATTATATTTAGTAAAATTCTAAAATTATATTTAGTAAAATTCTAAAATTATATTTAATAAAATTTTTTTTCTATCTGTGAGAAAAACAAAAAGTCAAATTATTTCTTATAAAAATGTCTTCGCTTATCGAAAATAAATTTAGATTAGATGATCCCCCGTTCACCAGTTACAATCAAAAAAAGAATGACTATATAAGAATTGCTATGAATCCCGGATCTTCCAGTAGAGTAAACACTGGAGGAGATTTAATCTTTGAAGTTGATAATCAGCAGAGTTATTTATATTTACCTGATTCATTTTTACACTGCGAATATTCTTTATATAGTGATGCTAATTTTACAACACCATTACCAGATACCGATAATATTACACTAGAGAATAATTTTTTCCCAAGTTTATTTACACAAATGCGTTTAGATGTTGCAACTCAAAATATAGAAACAATAAGTGATTCCCCAGGTGTAATTGATACAATGCTTAGATTTATAACAATTGGTGAAAATAATAAAAAGCATGAAATCGAAGGTTGGTTTCCTGATACTAATGATGGTATAATTATTGATGATTTAACTCACGCTGGAACAGATGCCGCAGGAATTGCGAAAGATGTAGAAAATATTGCAAAACATTTAAATAAAACAAATAATGAAGCATATAAAGAAAGACGTGAATTTAACAAAAAAAGTAAACAGACAGTAAATTGGTCATTGTCTCCATTATTCGGTTATTTAGATTATGATAAAATATCATATCAATTAAAATTTAAATTAATAATTCATCGTACAGCAAATAATGAATTAATCTTTTTTGGTAAGACTGGGAAAAAAGCATATTTAAAAATTGATAGACTTGAATGGTGGATTAAGCATATTACTCCTAGTTTAGAGGTTGAAACAGCTATTGCAAAAAGATTAAATACTAACAAACCAATTCCAGTTAATTTTCTAAAGAGAACTGCTAGTTCAGTAACTTTTTCCGAACAAAGATTTAACTGGCATTTTACTAGAACTGCGAATACTCCAAGATATTTATTACTAACATTTCAAAGAAATAATTCTCCAAGTTTTGATAAGAACAATAATATCTTCCATATTAATACAATTCGAAGTTTACAAGTTTCATTAAATCAAACTCGATATCCAATTGATCCATTAAGATTCGATGATACCAATAATCAATTTATGGAAGGATATGATTCTTATAGAAATCTTTGTATAGAATTTGGAGTTGAACCACAATTAACTCCTGGAGATTGGAGACATTTATATCCAATTTTCTGTTTCGATTTAAGTGCACAATCTGAAGATATTATTAAAAATGGTTGTGATGTAACAATTAATATTGAAAAGAAAGATTCCACAACTTCATTGATGGCTTATGGTTTATTGCTAGAAGATGCAAAATATTCTATTGAAATTCTTAATGGAAAGATGGTTAGGATCGGCTAAAGCCAGAGGAGCTTTGCTCCGATAGGTTAATTAAAATTTTTTTCATAACTAGAATAGATTAAAATTTTTGTTAACTTAAAAATTCTTAACTAAAAATTTTTCATAACTAGAATAGATTTAAATTTTTTGATAACTTTAAATTCTTAACTTAAAATTTTTTATTAAAAATGTCGCAAGCGAAAAGTAATATTAATAATAAAACTGTTGAATTAAAATTACGTAATATTGTTGACAAAAATACCCCTAAAACTATTACGATTAACAAAAAAAAGTATTACATAAGTAAACCAATGATAGAGAATATTCAATTACAAGAAGAAAAGAATGGCGGGATTCTCCCATTAATTCCACTAATAATAGGAGGCATAGCAGCTGCAGGAAGTGTTGCAGGTGGGACAGCTGGTATTGTCCAAGCAGTAAATAAAAATAAATCAGAGAAGGCAGCATTAGAAGAACAAAAACGTCATAACAGAGAGTTAGAGAAAGTTGCTAGGGGTGAAGGGACATCGGTTCATGGGTCAACGGAGATGTCTTCCAGGGCTTCGCCCGAAGGAAAAGGAGTAGTAGATAATTTTATTAGTAAATTAAAATTAGTTGATGAAGGAAAACGAGTTCTTAAAAATATTCTCCACAATGTTGATGATTTAATTGAAATTAAAGAAACTAAAGATGGTTCTGGAATATATCTAAGTCCTAGTATGATAAGGTAATAACCTGAGGAGCTTCGCTCCGATTCGGTAAAACTTTTATTTTATCTTTTAAAAGTTTTTTATCTTTAAAAATGGATACCGCAAATTCCACAAATTCAGAAAATTTAATTAAATTAAAAATTTCTAATTTAGATTTATTGAATTATCTATTAAACAAAAATAAAAACTCAAACTGTCAGCATATTGGAGGTGACAAGAACAAAGTTCCATACCACTTCGGTGGTGATATACAAAAAACATTAGAAAACTTTCCTGGATTTATTTGGAGTAAATATTCGAAAGAAAAACATCTTCCTGGTCATTCATATACTGGTCCAGGAACTCGATTAGATATAAGACTAGATGAGAATAATAATCCGAAACCAGGTGAAGAACCAATAAATAGAGTAGATGCCGCCGCTTACAGGCATGATTTAGCTTATCGAAATCATGATCTAAGTTCTCGTCATGCAGCTGATAAGAAGATGATTCAAGAATTAGATAGTATTCAGAATCCTACATTTAGAGAAAAAATTGAAAGAATGTTTGTTAAGAAAGCTTTACAAGCTAAAATATTATTCGGTCAGGGTTTAAATGAAAATCATAATTCAGACGTTTATGCATCTGAAATTCATAAAGAATATAGAAAGCCTAAATATTTATTAAAAGTAAAAGTATTTAATAAAGATGATATTTGGAGTGCTGATCTTATTCATATGCCGAATGAAAGGGACTACAAATACGCATTGACCGTTATAGATTTATATACACGATATGCTTGGGTAAAGCCTTTAAAAAATAAAAGTGGTCTTTCAGTTAAATATGCGTTTGAAGAAATCTTTAAAGAAAGTAATAGAAAGCCAAAAAAATTGTTTGTTGATAAAGGGTCGGAATTTTATAACCGAAACGTTCAGCCACTATTTGAAACTGTTTATTCAACTGAAAACGCAGGAAAAGCTATAGTGATAGAAAGATTCAATCGGACGTTAAAAAATAAAATTTTCAAGAAATTTACTCAGCAAGGAAATCAGAAATGGTTAAAAATATTACCAGGAATTGTAGAGCAGTACAATAATAAAGTTCATTCAGGTATTGAAGAAACCCCAAAGAATGCTTCTGACGACCCTGATTTAATACGAAAGAAAATATTCGAGAATAATTATTCGAATGAGAGTAATCCGAATTTGCAGAAACTTAAGCCGAAATTTAAAATTGGAGATAGAGTTAGAATATTTAAATATAAGAACAAATTTGAAAAAGGCTTTGTTGGCTATTGGACTAAAGAAATATTTGAAGTTTGCAAAATAAATCAAAGTTATCCGATTACTTATGAAATTAAAGATTTAGATAATGAGGATATCAGAGGCCGTTTTTATCAAAATGAATTACAGAAAACAGAGCTTTAACCTCTAGGTGGCGCTTTAGCTAGCTTCGCTTGAGTTATAGATTGTTTAACTCTAACATAATATCTAGAAATGGTACTCCTTTTTGTAATTTAAATAAAACATAAAGACATAATTGTCCACAATAAGTTGTTCCCGGTTTTTGAATTTGAAACGTATTGTATGTTCCCGTTCCAAGTAATTCTTTTACTTCATTTGTAGGTGGAAGCCCGTATGAGTCAAAATAATAATTATCTCCGTTTTTACTAAAGATACCTGCTGACCAATGTACGCCGTTTTGGTCTGAAGTGTGAAGATTCGTTATGAAATTTACAATTATTGATGGAACTTTGTTCCGGGAACTGAAGGTTCCTGTTGGCCTATTTTTTAGGAATTGTAATTCGTTTCTCATCAATATGTGAAAATTCTTTATTCCTAATTGATTTGCGATTTTCTTTAGGTCGAAATTTGTCGTAGTTTGCTTTCCATATAATTTAAAAAACTCATTTATGTTGCTCATTTTATAATAAAAAAATTTCTTAAGGGACCCCTAGAAGACAGAAGGGAGGGGGTATTGATTTAAAACTGTTCTCTAATGATGTCTTTCCTTACTACTTATTCGATTTTGAAATGATTATATTATAATTATCGCGAAGCTCCTCTGGCTTTAGCCGATTCTAATCTATATTGTTTTATATATTTCAATTTTCTTCATGAACTTCATTTGTAAAATATGTTTCATCGTTAAAATGATTGTTTAAAATTGCCATAACAACTATCCCGCATGTCGCCGTCTATGCGTTCTAAATTTAGAAGAAGAATTTTATTGTCATTTGCTTTTATTGTCAATGCACTCTTATGTGCTTAATCTATTCATGTCTTCACAATGGGAAGTACTTTACTACCCGTATGTGTTTGGCAAACGCTAAATGAATTTTGCAAATCGATTTCTAAAACTGAATTTGAAAATAGACTTTGCAAATGGATTTTGAAAATAGATTTTGAAAACAGATTCTGAAAATAATTTACGTAGGGGTAAATTGAAATGTCAAAACTTTACGCACGCGTAAGTTGAAATGTCAAAAGTTTACCGATGGGTAAATTGAAATGACAAATGATTGCGCTGTTCAACATAATTTTAGGGAAAAGCTGCTAGATGTTTCTCTCTCTTCAATCTCTGTCTCTCTCTTCAATTATCAGCCAGTGTACGGGTTCATTGAATAATTTTGAGTTTATGAGTTACAATGATCTTCTAGTTCACACAATTAGTACTTTAAATAATGTTGAGCATACAATAACGAAGAATGACTAAGTAATAATTGCGTCTTCTTAATTTATCATAGTGCTCTAATCTTAATAATAATTGAGAACCATTTCACTTATTTTTAATTGAGATAACGAAGGATATATTCTTGAGGTTTCTTCCATTTCTGAAGTTCCTTCCACTTTTGTTCCTTCCATTTCTGAAGTTCCTTCCACTTTTGTTCCTTCCATTTCTGAAGTTCCTTCCACTTTTGTTTCATCCATTTTTAAAGAAATATTTTTAGTCACATGATATATTTTAAAAACCTGAAAGATGGATAAAATTCATGAATTTGAAATTCTCAACTTTTATGATTTTTTCGGTGTCCGGGTTTTCGGTGTCCTAGAACGGTCATGATTTAAGCAATGAAAATCGAACCGAAGGTTCTAGGGCTTCGCCCGATTGTTATTCTCAAATTTTGAGATACTCAACTTTTATAATTTTTAGTGTCCTAGAACGGTCATGATTTTAAGGGTGAAAATTGTAATTCTCAAATTTGAGATTCTTAACTTTTATGATTTTCGGTGTCCTGGAACGGTCATGATTTTGGGGGTGAAAATTGTAATTCTCAAATTTGAGATTTTGAAAAATTTGAAAAATTGGGTATTTTTAAAAACACCCAAATTTATGAATTTAGGTCTTCATAACCTGAAAAAGGGTTCAAATTCATGAATTTATGTTGTTTTTAAAAATACCATTTTTTGAAAAAATGGTACTTTTTGAATAGACTAAATTCATGAATTTAGGTCTTAAAAACCTGAAAAAGGGACTAAATTCATAAATTTATGTCGTTTTTAAAAGTACTAATTTTTTTGATTTTATGGTGTCCTGGAACGGTCTAAATTCATGTATTTAGGTCTTAAAAACCTGAAAAAGGGTACAAATTCATGAATTTATGTCGTTTTTAAAGATACTATTTTTTGAATTTTATGGTGTCCTGGAACGGTCTTTTATCCATTACTTCTGTAATTCTCTGGTGATTTCATGTCGTTGTAATTTTTTGTTTGTGCACGTTGACTTACCAGATCGCTTCATTTACCCA
This sequence comes from Prostheceraeus crozeri, assembly GCA_907163375.1. Classification (NCBI taxonomy): domain Eukaryota; kingdom Metazoa; phylum Platyhelminthes; order Polycladida; family Euryleptidae; genus Prostheceraeus; species Prostheceraeus crozeri. The sequence goes on along the minus strand of CAJQUW010005689.1, from coordinate 12,812 downwards.
GTGCAATGTTTAAATATTGGCTTTCCAAACCTCAAGGATTGAAAGGGTGATAATGTATACATGTAGTATCCATAGTATTCGATGTCTGTGGTCTCTGCTATTTCGAACTTGATGATCAATGTCCTAGAATTTCACATCGGAGCCGTACGCTGCATTTCTTTGCAAACATACATTACAGTGCATCATTTTGCACACACTTTCTTAAAAAATTCGCTAGATGCACCACCGTTTTGTATGATTTCGTCATGATAATGGCTTGGAACAAAAGTTCTCAATTACATTAAGGGCAATCAGAGAATTTCCACTATTCCCTTCATTTCATTCACTCAATTGCTGATGACGTCTAACAAACTGCTCAACGGTAGAGAAATGTCAACACGGTCTGGCTGCCGGACTATAGCCCGGCAGTAAAAACGAGTTTCTGCGGGGTATGAGGCCGAGAGTGAGACTATCACAGAATGATGTATCAGACTATCACAGAACGAATCGGCATGTCTGCCGAGTTCTAGGGAGTTCGTCTTCTTGTCAGACAGGATCAAAGAAAGATATATGTAAATCCAATGGGACGCAGATTGCAGTTTTTGGCTAATATGAAATTTTACATGTTTTCTCTGATTAAACGGAAAGTCCCCCACAGTCATAATTTTTGGCATGGAATGTCTTCAGATCATTTTCTATTATGTGCATGTGATATTATGAAGCTTCTGATCGGCAATGTATGTGAGAATGTGGTTGAATGTGGATAAAGTTGCTCAAAGTGTTTGTGTTTGCCGTCATTAAGAGGCTCGCCAAATCTAAATGTGTTTAGCTTTATACACAGGGGTACATGACAATGAAAGGAAATGTCCCTAAGACATTCCATGCCAAAAATTATGACTCTGGGCTTAGTACTTTTCGTTTAATCAGAGAAAACATGCAAAATTTCATATTAGCCAAAACCTGCAATCTGCGTCCCATTGGATTTACATGTATTTTTCTTTGATCCTGTCTGACAAGAAGACGAACTCACTAGAACTCGACAGCGTGCCGATTCGAAGTAGGCATAGGGTGTACATCATTCTGTGATGTTCTCACTTTCGGCCTCATTCCCTGCAGAAACTCGTTCTGGCTGCCGGACTATACAATGTGGATATAATTACTCAAAAGGCTGTGTTTGCCGACCTTAGGAGGCTTGTTAAATGTGAATGTGTTTAGCTTCACAGACAGGGGTGCATGAACATGATAGGAAATGGCCTGAAGACATTCCATGTCAAAAATTATGGCTCTAGACAGTACTTTTCGCTTAATCAGAGAAAACATAGATCATTCCATTTTTACCAAAAACCTAAATGTGCGTCCCATTGAATTGACATGTTATTCTTTGATCCTGTCTGACAAACAGAGGAACCAGGTACAACTCGGCAGACGCTCAGATCCGTAATATGCATATATGCATAGGGTGTACATCATACTCGTTCTGGCTACCGGACCATTGTCTTTATTCTTTGCGCATGAATTTCTTCCCAATAGTGAAAGAGATAGATTATTGTGTTTTTACCATCGAGGACTAGGAAGAAGCTCCCTTCTGTCTAGTCAAAGTACAAATGCTAGTACATAATAAAAAACACATGTAGTGCAATGCTCTTGAGGCCGAGTGCGACTCTTGGTTTCACCGATGTGACGATCACCACACATAGGACATTGTTAGGTGAATGTATGTTGTCGTGTCATGGACTTTGTCAACATTACATTTAAGCTTCAGTGTAGGAATGATGAGGATGATTGACCGGTGAAGTCCACTTGATATTAGCATGTGATCTCCGGATGTAGCTTGTCATTTTGATGAAACGGTAGTTGCCTTCTCTAAGCAGAATTAAGTCTACATTAATATCAACGACTTCACCATAGATTCTTTTGAAAACTTGATAATCCTGTAAAGTGAAGAATTCCCCGCAGTAATCATGATGACAAAAACATCCGATGATCAAGCGAAGACATGTACTGATGATTTGAGAGGCCAATCACCCTGTTACTCTTACACTGAGGCACTACACATGTGTATCTTCCATCCATGCTTTAATGATTTCTATAGTATAGCCTTGGACGTGACGTCAAAAATGTCTGGTTATTTATGTCAGTATGTTTTCTTATTTGTTAAGTTTCTAAATAACTTTAACTGAAAAAAGAATAGAGATGCTTTCCTATCCTCAATGATGCAAAACAAAATCTACATCCTGTTCAACGCTACCATTTCTAAATTAATAAATGAGCATTCGAATTGGAGCAAGTGAAAGTGTATGTCGCAGTACTGTCACTAACAAATAACTCCAAATTCATTGAAATCAGTCAAAACGTGACTAATGTGTGTGGGTGTAAAGAAAAGGGATGAATTATTTCCATCGTGACGTTGGGGAGACGATAGAGATTGACTGATCCCTTGCATGAAATATAGACGTAAACAGTTCGGTTCAGTAAGATCATAAAATTACGTAGATATAAGCAACGAGGAAATGCAACAAAGAAATGCATCTGCTCAATTAACTCACTGTTGAGGTTTCGCGCATCGCATAATAATTATCAATGTTGACTAGTCTCACTTATCGAAGAACTCAAGCTGATATAAGCACATCTGTATCAATAGCAAATCGTGCATAATCAAGTGAGTTCATTGGTCGTGAGTACATATAAGCAATGCATAGTTGAAAAGTCTGAAATGATAAGCAGGGCATTAATGAAAGACACACAATTCAGTATGTCGCTGAAATCAGCACTTACTTTTTAACAGGAGTTTGCATATATTCATAAACCAAACATTCCAGTAATGCCAGTATCTTAGAGCCTGCAAAGACAAATACATTTTTTGTAAAAGCCGAATTTGAAATAACAAATCGAAGAAAATCAATTGTGTTGTCAGAAACATCGTATGTTCTAATTCACAATGTTTTCGTTCACATATACTCGAAAATCGAATTTCATGTAGGAAGGCGTGGCGTGCAGGGGGCATAACACCCACTGAAATTACAAGAATGATGCGACATTGAAAAAATAAACTCATTACCATGTAGCACAAAGTGATTTTTTGAATTATCGCATCATTTATTCGAGTTAACGGTTTCTCTGATTTCACCCCGGCCGACTTTTTCGGATAGTGACAAACGGCACTGCACAAACTGGTAGGCTACCTAGCAGTCATAGCAGTACTCATTTTTCAAAATTGAATTTTGAGGACGAAGAAATTTGAATTTTAAAGTAATCTTTGTCTGTACACACTATAAGTTGCGGAAGTGACATGAATGATTGGCCTTCCATTCTGTAAAAACTCCTTTTAAAACTCCACTGTCAATCACTATTGTCTATTAATCTGTCCTTCATCATTCTGACATTTTTAAAACAATTTCTTTTCTTTATACACTTGTAGACATGTTAAGCTGCTGCTAAATAGGCAAAATAGACTACCTATCTCAGACACATTTAACTTGTATTTGAAGCCATATTCAATATCAATTACTTTCGCATCGTCACCATTATATGTCGGCCTCTATTGTTTTGTCAGAAGTCGACCTGTTACTTGAATGCTTAATTGACTGCGGAAGTGATTAAATTTCTAACTATTCATAAATTCGAGAACTAAATGTGACAGTTCTCACCACTAAATTCATAAATAGATGAATTGTGGAAATCAATTGCTGTTAACTTTCACTAAGTTTATAGGCTTATAAACTTCGATTACTTTTGAAAGGAGGTTCATCTGATTTTTTTATCGGATTCGAAAAATAAGGAATACAATATGATTTAGCCTACTGCAATTTCTGCTTTCTGTCGTACGTGTAAGACATGGACTTCTGGATATGTCACTGCGATCGAGAAATCTATGGTGCTAGGTAGAAAACATAAGATAATGGTCAAGCTTGAAACATTAATATGCACTTTTCTAAATGAAAGTTAGCGATCTGTGAAAAATATGCGGACATTGATGCCTCTACTCTACGAAAACTTGCTCCATTGAAAATACCAAAAAGGACAAGCTATCAATGAATCTAAGCTTAAATTATGTGCAAAATGTTTGTCAAGTATTTTCTTTCCTTGAAATGCTTCAAAAATGATTTTAACTACATGTAAGCTTATGTAGATTTGAATTTCAATCGTATTTCACAATGGGTCCATGCATATTCAGTTATCCCTTTAAGGGGACTTAATGCCTGAAGTGGGTAGGCAATAGTGAAAATCGGTTATTGTCATTACCTGAACATGTCCCGGAAACTAATGGAAATATGTTGTAATTCCATTTACCATTAGTTTCCAGTAGCAATCATTCAAATAGACTAATAGCCTTTCTTGAAGGCCTGGTGAAATAGCGGTGCATACCTGATGTCCTCTCAGAATACTTTATTGCACCGCATCAGATTTACAGCAACAGGAAAAAAGACGGGTGAATTTTTCTGTCTAAAACTGTCAAATTTGTTAACACACCCTACATTTTGACATAAACATCGCATACATTTTCAGACCTTCGCGAAAATAGGGAAGTCCTAAGCCAAAGTTGACCAATCCCTCGTATCAACTTTGACATCACGGTTTGAAATTGAACCCCACTTGAAATTGAGTCCTTCATCTCATTTCAAACTTACGCATATGAATGGTGAAATGCCAATATAAGAACACACTTCCCGACAGTAATTGTAGAAATTTGTGAAACGTCAGTTCCGTTTGTTCTTCAGTTCATGAACGGCTAATTCTTAGTTCAGTTCAGTTCAACGGCAGTTGCTAGAAAACCCCGTTGCTCAGTTCAATTGTTCAACACTGAACGGCTCGAAATCTCGTTGCCTCACTCACTCAAAAGTTGAAACGCACTGATGTAAACAAAGGAATAATTTCCAAAATGCTACGTTTTTGATAAAATGTATACTTTGGGCCTCAGGAACATAATCTCCGTAAAAACTGAATCCTGTGATCAGCGATGGCGGAAGACAATGGAAGGGGCAGGGACACCAAATCAAAAGGGCACTTTTAATGCCTGAGTTTTTCGACCATAGTATAGCTACGGTATATATTCTGAATATTAAAAGTAAAATTTAGGTGTGCGTAAATTCATGCATGTCATGTGTCATATCAGGCGCTACTATTAGTGGAGTAGGCTTTAAGGAACGGCAGAATTTTCCAATCAAATTTCAATGTGGTCGTTTCCTTCTAAATTTTCCAGTATGTCTTCAAATACTATGCAATTAGCATCATGTTTGAATAAACCTATGCATTATCTTATTTCAATCTTAATGCAAAACTTCCTTTTTGTGGGAAATAGTCTCAAATAATTAATTTGGTCATTTGCAGTCATCACAGGGATGTTACTTTTCAGGGAAACCATGTCTCATGCACTGATTGATATAATATCTGTGAAACTTTGATGTGTACAATATTTTGTATATAAGTCAGTCGGTCATTTAGAGGCAATAATAGGCCTACTGTGGAGTAAATAGCAATTACTAACACAGGGATCCTTACATTTAAGAAAGGACCCCCCATGCTGCCATACTGAAGACCCAATATTCGTGTAAAGCTGATAAAGAGACCCGCTCAAAGCCTTGAGGGGCACCTGATGCTAGTGATGGGGTTTCCCTAGAGTAACAATGGACTTTCAATGCTGAAGGTCCCTTATAACTGATAAAGGGCTGATAAAATTGCCCTTCACTTGCCACGAAGCTATCACTGTAGATTGCATCCCAATATTTTTTAAGATATCTCTCAGCAGGTAAATAATTCACAGTCGCTTGAAATGTCGCAAATATAACCGTTGTCACAAAAAAATTATAAAAAGTTTTTTATTTATTTGCTTTATCTATTGCCTGTCAAGTATGACATGTCTACTACCTCAATCCAACGCTTTTCGACATCGCTTTCAGTTTCATGGAATTGTGCTTAACAGATTATATAAGTGGTAAATGATAACCTGACAACCACATACCTAGGTCGGTGCTGGTGACACATTGATTATTTTTGGCGAATTGTTGGGAAAATTGTTGAACATCAATTAACTTTAATTAGTGGAGAAGGCAGGGTTGGTCGGCAAAAAAACCCACCCGGGGTTTTATCGGGTTATATCCGGGCGGGTTTTTTCGGGTTTTTTAAACCGGGTTTAATCGGGTTTTTCGGGTTTAATCTAGTTATTTCGATTTTCTTGAAATTAAGAGGTAATCTCTTATTTCATAATTATCATTTTATTGAAAAATCAAACTACATTGCACACATCAGTGTAATGTAAACCATGATTAAAATACAATATCATGAGAAAATATCGGTGAGTACTTAATATAGGTTACTGTATTTTAGCCGTACCAAATATTCAGATAATTACAGGCTATCTAAATAAGGAATCATATAAAGTTAATTACAGGCTATCTAAATAAGGAATCATATAAAGTTATTCTCTCACCTACATTTACGAATAGTATACTTTACACAAGATTGGCTGTTATCTAAAATTTATAAGTTTTTTCTACTATTGTATTATCAGAGAGAAAACACATGTGTACAGTAGAGGCTATAAATTGAACTTTATGTTAAAATATATGGTCAAAACGGGGAAGATCTAATGAGTCATTTAAACATCGATCACCAAATATCTGTTTGTTATACCGGTATTCAAAAAGTAAGAAAATATAGGCCTATACAAAAATATAGGCCCAACTGTTAGCAGTATTACTGATACTAAAGCTAAATAATACGCAGATCGTTTCGTCGAACTTTCATATCATAATTTCGATTCATTTTATTTATTTATTTTTTTGATTACCTGAGGATGGTCGTTTGGTGTGGTCGAAAGATCTGGTCCTAATATGTGAAATGGAGGACGCACGCTCTTTCTTATGGTCCGAAGTGTCCGTCGCAGACTTGCAGCCTGCTGCGGTATCAGTAATGACGCGCGCGCACCACGCACGCGCCACCCCGAACTCCCCATCATTTCCGAGTGTCTTTTGTATGCGATAATAACATTAATGATCAAACTTGTGGGCAGTGGCTTTAAATCATTGTTTGCCAATATTGATCTTATCTTACGCACTTTCGACTGCACCAGCCACCCAAAGACATGCGACCAGCAGTGTCAACCAAAATGCGTGCGCTCTCCCGAATTCCCCATCATCTCACGAATGCATCACTACAGTCCGCTGTTGACAAATCCAGGCTGGCTGATGTCCGGCGAGTCAGGGATGGACAATGGGCATCATATCAGCATAGGCGCTAAGTTTCTTGCGCAATGAAAACATCGGACGTTGACATATTATTCGGTTTTCCTTTTCCTTTTCAATATTTAGTGTTGTAGTAAGAAACATGTAGATTACGGAATTGTATACATTCCATACGATGATTTTTGAGAAGAGGCAGAGTCAATAAATCAGAAAAATGAATTGGCATTACTGTATTTTAATTAGAAGCATCGAAAAAATGACATAATATGGAAAAATCCATTTCACCCGATTTCGCCCGATTTCACCCGATTTCACCCGCCCGATTTCGCCCGCCGGGCGGGTGAAATCGGGTTTTTTTTGAAGGGCATGAAAAGTTGCTAATTTTTCAGGGGGGGCGAGCCTCCGGTTCCGCAGTGCCTGCCTTTGACACAATTTTTCTACTGCATGCTGAGCTGACAGTGTTTTGATTCAACAATCTTGCTGATATATACAAGCTCCATTATCAGATGTTTTAGTAACTATATTTGCTGTCTGTCCGCCAGCATGAGATTCTACAGGACTATTACAGAATGATGTACAAGCACCGCGAATCTCTGTTGGTCGAGTTACACCTAATTCCTTCTACTATCAGAAATGATCGAATGAAGCACATAGAAATCTAAAGTGAAACAGAAATGAGATTCAGTAAAGATAAAACAAAATTCAATTGATCAAATAAAGTTCAGAATCTACGAGCTCCTATGATTAAGTGAGAACTAATAAGTCTGGAGCAACATCTTTTGTCACAATATGTGGCAAGGCAATACAATCATGTGATCAAGTATTTTGTCCATGAAGATACTAAGAATTTCCGTGACATCTCAAGACATCTCAACATCGGCAAAAATAATATTCAAATAGAAAAACCACACCACAGAGAGTGATGACAACATTGAAACACATAAAACATTAAACTACAAACAAAGAGACAAAAGAACCCAGTCGCCAAAAGCTTTAGTCCAATCGCCCAACTCTAGCCCTGGTCCAACCTCTGATTTCTCTCATTATAGGCCCGGTCACTAACTTTTTGACATGCCAGTAGCCAAAACTTCTTCATTTCAACTCCGATCTACCTGAACTACCCATACAACCTCTCTCCAGTCCTAACCAAGTGGCCGGTGTAGTTTCAGCCCAATCGCCCAACTCTAGCCCTGGTCCAACCTCTGATTTCTCTCATTATAGGCCCGGTCACTAACTTTTTGACATGCCAGTAGCCAAAACTTCTTCATTTCAACTCCGATCTACCTGAACTACCCATACAACCTCTCTCCAGTCCTAACCAAGTGGCCGGTGTAGTTTCAGCCCAATCGCCCAACTCTAGCCCTGGTCCAACCTCTGATTTCTCTCATTATAGGCCCGGTCACTAACTTTTTGACATGCCAGTAGCCAAAACTTCTTCATTTCAACTCCGATCTACCTGAACTACCCATACAACCTCTCTCCAGTCCTAACCAAGTGTCCGGTGTAGTTTCAGCCCAATCGCCCAACTCTAGCCCTGGTCCAACCTCTGATTTCTCTCATTATAGGCCCGGTCACTAACTTTTTGACATGCCAGTAGCCAAAACTTCTTCATTTCAACTCCGATCTACCTGAACTACCCATACAACCTCTCTCCAGTCCTAACCAAGTGGCCGGTGTAGTTTCAGCCCAATCGCCCAACTCTAGCCCTGGTCCAACCTCTGATTTCTCTCATTATAGGCCCGGTCACTAACTTTTTGACATGCCATTAACCAAAACTTCTTCATTTCAACTCCGATCTACCTGAACTACCCATACAACCTCTCTCCAGTCTTAACCAAGTGGACGGTGTAGTTTCAGCCCAATCGCCCAACTCTAGCCCTGGTCCAACCTCTGATTTCTCTCATTATAGGCCCGGTCACTAACTTTTTGACATGCCAGTAGCCAAAACTTCTTCATTTCAACTCAGATGAAGTGGTGTGCTAGGTTAAAGTAGGTTCGCCATACAACCTGAAAAAGTTGAAAGTAGCGATACATAGTAGGGAAACTGAGACACAGTTGCGCAGGGGACGATGTATCATCTGATGCTGTCTACGACTCCTACAAACTGCACGTCGGTCAGAGGAGGTATTTTGCCTAACATAAATGTGTTGGATTATAAGGCCGCACTGGTTTACAGTGGAGACATTGCGATGTGCTTTTTCTAAACAGATTTTTTAACTCCAGATTCAATTATGATTTATTTGAAGGCATCTGCCGATCATGCTCTATTGTATAAGTAGCTTTTCGAAACAAATTAACGAAGTGCAGGTGTGTGGAGACATCTTTCCAGAGAGATGGTACATATTTATTCAAATTTCTATGACATTCTATGTCACTACACGTACATGTGAGTGTCATACTATTAAAAAATAGAAATTTTAAATGACAATTACTACTACTACTGATATGAAAGAGACGCTTCCTGAGAAAACCATTCAGATATATGTATATATATATATATATATATATATATATATATATATATATATATATATATATATATATATATATATATATATATATATATATATATATATATATATATAACAAGAAAAATATTAATAACGATACTCAGCAACAGGAGAAAAACATAATGAAATTGAAATTGAAAACACGACTTTTACTTATAAGCATAAGCGCTTTCATTTCTTCAGATGCTTTATATATAAAAAAATATATAACTATTTTTTCATATAAAACATCTGAAGAAAAGAAAGCGCTTATGCTTATAAGTAAAAGTCGTGTTTTCAATTTCACTATATATATATGTATATATATATATATATGTATATGAATGGCTCCGACTTGAAATCAAAATGTACATATTCGTACAGCTGTGGACAATGTGAATATGTCTATATCGGGGAGACTTCTAGACATTTTATTACTCGGATCTCAGAGCACATGAAGGGGTACCCAGTACCCACTGAAATATCAGTTCATCCACACGCGCTAGAGAGAAAGAATTTTAAAGTCATTGCGTGCACCAACAATCACAAGATTCTCGAATCGATTCTGATTTAAAACAATAATAATTTGCTGAACAATAGAGACGGTTCCTTTCCACTTCTGATAAATCTATAGCTATGTCATTGGATTCAAACTACGTCATTTCATGTCTGTCCTTTTTCTGTTTCATCTGTACATTGCCATCTGACTCCATTTTAACAGTGTTCATTTCATTTCATCTCATATAAAAATGATTTTACCTTGTTTTACATCAATCCATTGACAAAGGAGACTGCAACGCTCTGAAACGCGTTTGGATATAAGCGAATTATCACAAGATTGCTTTTTTTAAAATATATATATATATTCTATTTTAATCTGCAGTCAATAAAGTAAAATCATGCTCTGCCGACTTGCAGTTTGAAAGTAGTTAGGAGGTTCACAATGCAATGTGAGAGTTTCAGGTACAACCTCATCCTCTGAGCTTCGCGCTAGCTACCGGACTGATATGCCTGCCCTACACCTGCGCGCGCTGATTATATCGACTTTTTTCAGCTGTTCATCCGAATGCCTAGGAACAACAGAAGAAAATGCAATCCTTTCATTAGCTCACAAAAGGAGTTAAGTTTATCTCAATTTGCCGAATTTTGGAATAACTCGAACAACTGTAGGTCTAAATGAATGATGTTTGTTGATTCAGTACTATTGACATTTGCATATTGTTCTTTCAATTTTCAGGTTGTCTCGAAGTCACTCATAAATGGTGAGTTACCATATCTCATGTAGCAGTTAAATGAATGAGGTGATCCTCCAGCTATCACTGCCCTTCGATTGAAACAATTTGCACTTCCTTCCTGCACTTCTCACACCCGAAAGCCCGAATACCAAAACGTTGGGCCAGAATGCTCGAATGTCTGACCTTCTTCAGAAAGACGCCCGAATGCCTTAACGTTTTCTTTTTCTTCTGAAAACTGTCCGAATGCCCGAAAATAATATCAAATAGTTTGAAGGATTTGACTTTTGCGTGTACTTCGATCGCAATAGTATCTCATCGATCCTTTCCCTCATCTTATCATTTAATGGCCCCCACACACGTTTGTAAAGATTAGCATCCTGTGATGTCCAGTTTTATTTGTTGCTGGAACGTTAATCATAGTTATCATGCGACAATGAGATTATATCAATTTCCGCACCATGGGTCCACTTTGCCTGTTGTTCAGTCTAAATGTTGCAAAAAGATGAATTTTGATATAACAAGCAACATCTTTTTTTCAAGTGGTCAATCAAAATTTGTGTTGAATGCATGCATGAGACCAGGGCATGGGACCAAATCAGAGGTTGGACCAGGGCTGGAGTTGGGCGATTGGGCTGAAACTACACCGTCCACTTGGTTGGGAATGGAGAGAGGTTGTATGGGTAGTTCAGGTAGATCGGAGTTGAAATGAAGAAGTTTTGGCTACTGGCATGTCAAAAAGTTAGTGACCGGGCCTATAATGAGAGAAATCAGAGGTTGGACCAGGGCTAGAGTTGGGCGATTGGGCTGAAACTACACCGGCCACTTGGTTAGGACTGGAGAGAGGTTGTATGGGTAGTTCAGTTAGATCGGAGTTGAAATGAAGAAGTTTTGGCTACTGGCATGTCAAAAAGTTAGTGACCGGGCCTATAATGAGAGAAATCAGAGGTTGGACCAGGGCTAGAGTTGGGCGATTGGGCTGAAACTACACCGGCCACTTGGTTGGGAGTGGAGAGAGGTTGTATGGGTAGTTCAGGTAGATCGGAGTTGAAATGAAGAAGTTTTGGCTACTGGCATGTCAGTTCTCATTTAGTTTTGATCTAGTTTTCAGCTAGTTTTCAGTTAGTTTTCAGTTATTTTTTCAGTTAGTTTTCAGCTATTTTTCAGTAATTTTTTCAGTTATTTTTTTCTTTTCTTTGTTCTTTGTTCTTTTATTTTTTTCGTTTATTTTTTTCTTTTTCCTTTCATTTTTTCTTTTTCTTTATTATATCTTTTTCTTTTACTTTTTTCTTTTATTCTTTTTCTTCTTTTCTTTCTTTTTTTTCTTAATTTTTCCGTTGATTTCTTTTTTTTGTTAGTTTTCTGTTAGTTTTCAGTTTTCACTTACTTCACAGTCAGTTTTCAGTTACTTTTCAGTTAGTTTTCAGTTAGATTTCAGCTAGTTTGGAGTTAGTTTTCAGTCAGTTTTCAGTTAGTTTTCAGATATAGCTTCCAGTTAGTTTTCAGATATAGCTTCCAGTTAGTTTTCAGTTAGCCTTCAGTTAGTTTTCAGCTAGTTTTCAGTTAGTTTTCAGTTAGTTTTCAGTTAGTTTTCAGTTAGTTTTCAGTCAGTTTTCAGCTAGTTTCAGTTATTTTTCAGTTAGCTTTCAGTTAGTTCTCACTTGGTTTACAGTCAGTTCTCATTTAGTTTTCATCTAGTTTTCAGCTAGTTTTCAGTTAGTTTTCAGTTATTTTTTCAGTTAGTTTTCAGCGATTTTTCAGTAATTTTTTCAGTTATTTTTTCTTTTCTTTTTTCTTTTTTCTTTATTATCTCCTTTATTTTTTTCTTTTATTTTTTCTTTATTTTTTTTGTTTAGTATTTTTCTTTTACTTTTTCTTTCATTTTTTTCTTTTCTTTGTTCTTTGTTCTTTTATTTTTTTCGTTTATTTTC
>CAJQUW010005688.1:0-74929 GCA_907163375.1 Prostheceraeus crozeri | reverse complement strand
CCTTTCCTCACTCTATCCCTCCCACATTCCTATTACCTTCCTTCCCTTACCGGAAAACTGCTTCCTTCCTTCCAGAGGGGGGGGGGGGTAGGGACCAGTTTTCTCCTCTCGGACCCATTCCTCCCACCACATCCTTGGCCACTTCCTTCCTCTCGCCAGAGGGGGGGGGCTGAGTCAGCACGATGACTCATCGTTGCACATTTTGGACTTGCGTCTGGGATGGGATTACTACTTTTATTACCCATCACTTTCCTTTTTTTCTGTATTTTAATTGTTAGGACGAACTACACTTCCATAATTTCTTGGTCAGCTTATTTTCTATATTAAGTTAGGTAACAGCTTGAATAATTATCTCCTTTCTCATCTGCAGTGAAATACATGTAGGTGATTAATAGCATCTTCCGTCGTATGCAGATTGCGCTTGTCATAATTGTTTGCGGATTAAGGCTAGATATGATGGGACACAGACCGGTCCTCTTGAGTGATAGATTAAATTTCGTGAATAGTTAGACACCAATTGGTCCATTTATAACAAGTAGAGTTCCTTATTTCATTTTCTTCATGGAGTAGTTCCAGGTGAGACGTTGTAGGTCGATTCTAGCAAGTTCAGTACCCATACTGTAGTTTCACATGTATTTTATTTTATTTTTTCTTTTCTTCAAAGTTCATTACAAATTTATTCATTACAGTTGTATTTTGTACAGTAGGCTTAATCTTAGTTTATTTTATGTAGTTGTAACTGAGATTCCTAGAGGATGATGACTTTCATTTAAATATCGCACATTCTGTGCTGGGTATCAACTCGAGTTCAGTCAATAAAAGCCAACCTGTGACTGTCAATAAACATGGCAAATTGATAAATTTTTCCTTAATTCATTTTTCAAAATTCCAACAATTTAGGATCACCCCTATGTGATTCTTTCATTTTTTTGACTTTTTGCATTCCAAATGTAAATTTTTAATTTTTTGCATAACTCCGAGTCACGAATTTCAATGTATACCAAATGATGAGAAAACTTTGCCAGGAACACATCGTGAACAACACTGAGGATGAACAATAATCCCAGAAACAGTGTACAAGAACTAAGAACTATTGCTAGACGAAGTAAAAGTCGAAGGCACACCACTAACTACTGCTAAAACCATACAAGTAGCTTCAGGAACATGATAAAGAAAGTCAGAGAAAAGAAACTAAACTTCACAGCATCATCTTTGCAATATACCAGTAAATGACGGGAAAGGTTAGTGCTATCCATTAATAAATGATTTTGGTAACTGGACTTAGGTTTCATATAATATCGACGAATTTGGCAATATTCAATATTGTATTTTTGCCTCCATGACTCTTTTTGTCGTGAAATTCATGATTTACTGTATTTTAAAATAGAATGGCAATGCTTCGTGATGCGAAATCCACTCAAATTATTGGCAACTGTCAGAGGCGATGATAGAAATATCTAGTAGGGTCATGGGTGAGATCAAATTTCTGCAAAATTTTGATGTGCTTCAGGTTGATCGATGATAACTTGCTAGAAGTAGAGAAAACAACCACCTAATCTACGTGTGCTGTCAACTGGTTGAAGATTTTCTATTAATTTATATGAAAGTAAGTCCTCATAAATGTATATGCTGAGTTATTATGTTCCAATAATTTCAGAGAGATTTCTTTATTTTCATTTATTTCTATACATGTGTCCAAAAGTTGATATTACCATAGCCCTCACTCTCAGTAGCGCACGAGCATTGCTTTACAGTCCTTGTTCAACTTTACAGCCCATGCGGTCAACACTTTGCAGTTAATGGAGAAATATTGTGCAGCAAAGTTTATTTAAGTCAGGATTTCATTTTCTCTACGTATCATTTTGATTGCAGTACCTTGGATATCCTTCACAAGTGCCTGCATCTAGCATTTGAAACATAGGAGCATTACAATATGCTCAAAAGCATTAAATCAACCTAATGCAAAATCAAAAAGATGAAATTGGTAATTTATGATTATCATTAACACAATTATCAACATTATTTTGGGTTTCTGTAAGATAGCTGACAGTGCTCGCTAAATTAACTCCATCGATCTTCGTATCTTTTACTACTAGCCTTCGGTGTTATTTCCTTTATTATCTTTTATGCGGTTCTTCATTTTTCAGTTGCTATTCGGCTAAATAATGGAATGTAGCAAATACTGGACACCAAGGTTTATTTCTGATCAAATTTAAATTCAAAAATTCTTCTTTTCTAATGTTTAGTAGCCGATGTCTATTCCTAGTCTACGGATGGAAATATTATACATTTCCAAATATGTTGATTGACTTCTTAATGTCATGGTATGGTCGCCAAATAGAACGCTAAGATATCTAGCATAACATTGGAGATGGAGACCCATGCATAGAAATCAATTACCTTCTCTCGACAACCATATCGGTCATCGTACTGAGAGTTTGATTTTTTTGATCTTCTTTAAAAGCAATTATATTTATTCTACTATTCTCTTCAATAAAAATAAGACTTCTTTATCTTTGAGTGTGTGAAAATCCTCATCTAAAATTGCTCAATTGCAGTGATCACTTCCGAACTTACTTTTCTTGCTTGAATCAATGGTTTTTACCCTTAACACGCTCGTTAATTGGTCATTTCTAGATATACCGATAGAGACGTTTGCGTATTCCACTGAATATACAGCCACTCTTCTATCTTTAGCAGTAAACATGCGGTCACCATTGCTGTAGAATCTCCGTCCATTAGAATGTTGAACCTCATACAGCATTCCTATGATGCTCCTCATGTAATACTGTTCGTATTCAAAGGCATTGGGAACTGAGTCTTTGATTCGCTGATTGATTATGCTAGACCGCATCAGATTGTTTGTTTGGAGATCATTAAAGCTTAGTAGATACCAGTTCTCACCATTGTAAACGCCACTTGACACAGAGGTAATGTTAAGGGAGGATTTCGTTTGCAATATCAATTTAAATCCATCTAAAGATAAGAAGAGAATCCATTGAAATTGATGATTAAATTGAAATAATTTCTTCAGAAGACTTGTATTCTTTCTTTAGTTTATTTGGAAAGCTTTCGGATGATGACTTAGCAAACACAGATAGAAAGTCGTCAGCATGGTGGAGATATATAGACGACGTTTTCTTTATTTGGACGCATCATTGGGAGACCTTACAAATCACAGAAATTCCTTTCATCTGTGCTGAAAATTTGCTCTTGAAGCAAATAGCACATCGGTCAAGTTCCTCGACACCATAGTTATGAAGAGTGAAAACGCATTGTCGACAGACCTACATACATAAAAATACGTACAAAAAATACAAAAAATACAAAAAATACATACAAAAAATACGTACATTAAACCTATAGATGCTCGACAATATTCGCATTACAATTCGTGCCACTCGATACACAGATTGCCTATCTCCAACTCACATGCATTGCGAATAAAAAGATAATCAGATGGAGAATGCACCAAGCATCATCTAGAATTGTGAAGCGCCCTTGTACGACGAGGGTATTCACGGGCCATGTACAAAAAGAAATTGATCAAGCCATGTCAAAAGATAGCGCGATTTTGTTGGAGAGAAGAAAGCTGAAACAGACAATAATAAATCAGCTATTTTCATCCCTCAATCTATTCTATCAACTTAAATCTCCATCCGATTTCCACGCTGTCGAAGTAATGTGAACTGATTCTTTTTGTCCTTTCCAGGCTGTATTCTGCATGTACTCATACATCATCTGTAGTTTCTACTTCAATGAATTACTTTTAAATTCAAAAGCTTTTTGCATGTACCACAACAGAATTTCCTAGTATGTTGCGTTTCCCGAGAAAGATTGTATTTATTTTACAATCCTGTATGAAAACCAATTGAAACCGGTTGAGTATACAATATGATTTTCATGACTAGACGACGTTTCAGCAGTTTTGTACAATCTTTTTTCCGTCAAGAATACAACTATTCAGAAACAACAATGTCCGAAATACAGCATTCGTCAACTGTCCCTGATTCTTCAGTGTATATTAAATAGTGAGCATTATTGCCATGGAAAAGTTCCATTAGTGATGGTCAAGTTCATGACACTTATGAGAGATGGGAATGTGTTATTTAATTCAATATTTATTTGTTTGCATGCTTCAGTGCTGTATCGAATGCCACTTCATGGAAATTTCTAGAGAATCAAGCAACATGTTTGAGGACATGCAGTGTTCCTTGAAACTTGGTAGACACCACTCTTCTTGTCTAACGCAGAGAGGGACACTGCATTACACATCCCATAACACTCAAGTGCAAAGTCGATATCTAAGTCCTTAGTCGAAAGCTTTGAGTTAGGACTGAATTTTATCAGTTTAATTGACAAAAAGTTGCATGTTAAGTACCGGTAAAGTGAAATATCCTCCGCTCAAGAAAAGTTGATAACACAGAGTTAGACAGCTCGTTCCCTAGTCGTTGTTTCCTAGACGGGCAGAGTCATATCTCGTATGCGATAATGAAATGGCATACACCGCATACGATCCACGGATAAACTATAAGTCGTCGCTGAATAAGCAGTGAGACTTCAGACAACAGCCACTGGCGTACGTGTCATACACATCGAGTTCTTAGTTCGGTCACACTTCGCGGTCACAATGTCATTCAGTGATAAATCCTGAGAAGAGATGGAGTGAACTAAATATCTCAAGCCTGCAAACTTCTAAACAAGGAATCTGACGGACTAGCATTAACGAGAAAACTTGTGAGCAGTGATATGCGTTCTTCGAATCTGAAGGAATCGTGGTAATCGAAGCACTCTGATAGAATTCACAACAATCCGTCAGCGACACACGACTGTGTTTCCTATCTCTGAAAGGTACTAGGAATTCCTCGTTGCCAACTTCCAGCATGTGCCATCGTTTTGAGTTAGTCTTCACTTCTAGCAAACTGAAAGAGTTGAACAATCTAGCTCTGTGGTTGATGTATTTACGATCATATACACGTACTTGAAAATAAGATCACGTAATGAGATACTGTAGAAATACTTCCAGAAATATTTACCTGACACGAAGAATACAGAAATTAACTGCAAGGTGATGACAGCTTCGATTATGATCCTCATATTGCAGATCATATGAGAAGTAATGAGTTTAGGCTAAAATCACCCTAATTTATTTCGATAAACGCTCCCTGAGTCCAGGCAATCTACGGGAACCAATCAGATTGATTCACATTGAATGCATATCATCGAAGTTTTTTAATAGACTCTTTGAAATACTTTTTGAACAAATGAACATAACTTTGCTTTATTGTTAAGAAAATGAATGAGCATGTTAGATTCGCTTCCATAAACATAAAAGAGGAACAAGATTTCACATGTAGCGACTTAACACTCTTTCAAAAAGCATTGCAGTCTATTCTTTCGACAGGACAATCTTTTATTTCTAAATGTAAACCTGTATGGATATGTCAACAAATTTTCCACTATCATGTGGCTGATACAACGGAATAGAAGAGCGTAAGATATTTTGCTGCTTGTAAATGTTGGTGGTTAGCTTGCTAACAAAAATTCTAAATGTTTCAATCCCTGCTTTCAACAGAAAGCAATCATGAATTTTCTTACTTGTTATGTTGACAATTTGATTGAGAAACACGATTAGGATAAAAAAATTGTCCATCTACATATTATACACCAATCGAGAGCTGAGATCATGAGGAATTCGATTATGTAAGTTAAATAATAGAATCTCAATGTCCTTTTTGTACAGACAGCAAAATTCAAAATGGCCGCCAAAATACTGTATTTTGATACCTACAGGAAATGATAATCTGTCTACGTATTTGGCAATTAGAGACCATTTGTATAGTCCGTATTATGCAGTGGATACACGAAAATAAATTCAGACAGCAGAAACAATGATTACGCTTTTTTAATGGTAGTATGTGACGAGTATTAACTATAATGTAATTATGTGATGTAAAAATCACTAAAAGTCGCTATCCGAACATGCATGTTTTTTATTTCATTGTTCTATAAATCCACTAATGGTGTAATTTGTGTGCAGTTGTATGTAGTGGTATAAACACCCAGTATACGTAATTTTCTTATCACATGGCTGAATGTATATTTAGCCTTTGTCTTAGCAAATATTTACATGTACCGGTGTATACATGTGGTATTGATAACTTAATGTAATATTGATAGGAGGAATACTTACTTTCCTAAAGTGTATTGACTTCCAGTTATTCATTGCATACATGTACAAATACATAAATGCACATGTAAATGTACTTAGACATGCGAATTAATATTATTTAAAGAAACGTTGCAAAAAAAGCAAATTGCAATTGATCTTGGCTGACTGAATATAATATTTTGAAGTTTACATTTGCTTAGATAATGAAATTGATTGCGGCTTGCCTTTTCGCAACGCTTGTTTAAATGATGATATGATGCCCAATTTCATTAATATGTTAATGATATACATCTACATGTACATGTATATGAAAATAGACACAGATTCTTCGGCGGCTAACAATATAGGCACGGTCGTTTTCTTTATCCTATTTTCTTATGTTGACGTCCTATCATATTGCCGATTGTGTACATGTAGGCTCCACATTATTAATCATGACATTTAGACACCATCAACCAAGAATGTATGTATACATGTAGCTGCACTGCCTGTGTGCGTGCCCGTTGCTGTAGCAACAAAAAGTAAATAAATACGTAAAACGTAGAATCAAATAGCAGATGATGACTAATGAAAACAGCAGTTGCCGATCAGTTCTTGGATAGAAGATTGATTGATCTCTTTGCGGCAGGATTGCATACAGAACTCGATGCATGCATTAAGGTGCGTGCGCCCGCGGATATTCATTATTGATTCGATGATTAGGAACGGCATCGCAGATAACTTGCTGAATGATCATTTCTTCGTGCGCGCGCTATCATGCCTCGTGAACGTCGATCTCATGAAAGCAGCCGGCTTGAAGTATGTCTCCTTTGTTTCGGTAAGACCAAAACCATGCGCCTCATAACTTCAAATATGCAACGCACTATCGAGAAATACTTTCTCCATGGGTACGACCCATCTGATGTACGTCTTCCAAAAGCATTATGCAACACATGTAAGTTTCCAAGTAGCACAGCCCCGTCGGCCCCAACATGGGAAGATACCGTTTTGCCCAATGGCCCCCTGGGCTACCCGAATGGTAGCAGGTGCCGGCCAACATCAGGAAATGGCCGTTTTAGACTAGTTAATCCCACGTAAGCCCATATGCACCGGCGTGTAAACGACGTTGGCCAAGCAAAAGTTGCCCAATGTTGCCACAAAATACTCATCGTCAGCGCGCATGCATTTAACGTGCACGCAGCGGCTCCACACCGAGCCGACGCCGAAATGAGGTGCTACCCATGAAGTGCCGACACGGGTGCGTCAATCTTGCGATTTGCTTTTCTGCAATACCGCATTTGTTCCATTCCCGATTATCTATCTGGACCACAGCAACAATGCCGTGACACTAGTTATGGCGATACATTATTAATAGCTGCGCTACTAACATACACATCCCCGTTTCTCTGGCTCAAAATATGGTGGGGCATGTGTACATCAATAGCGTAGTTATTATATGTATCGCCATAACTAGTGTTACGGCATTGTTGCTGTGGCCCACATAGATAATCGGGAATGGAACTAATGCGGTACTGCAGAAAAGAAAATCGCAAGATTGACGCACCTGTGTCGCACTTCATGGGATAATCAAGCTGACTACAATTCAAAACTCTCTTCCTGATTTAATCGGTTAAACTTACGAAGCGGATAGCTGTACTGTTTAGGAGATAAAATACAATTCTGAAGTTCAAATGTGTATGTTCTAATCATAAAAAGGGGACTGAAACAATCGCATAATCACACAATTATTAAAATATGATACAGAATTACATGATATGAGACTTGTCAAAATGAACACGCTGAATTTTATTTAGAAATCAAACACAGAGATTCTAGAATAAATTATTTATGTGTATATACAGCACTTATTATATCTGATGACCTAGTTTTCCAACAACCAACATAATCACTTAAAAATGAAAGAAATAGCTAAATAGCTATGAGCATGACTGCAGTTGGCCATCCTTTCTTGCATTAGCATAAATAAATTGACACTGCCATCAGTGCTGCATCGGAGAGACTCGGAGGCTTTTGCAGGAAAGGATCAATTAGCTCTTCAAAGGCAATCCTCCATCTGAAAAATCCTACCTCTAGCAGACAGAAAATTTCAAAATGCTACTGAGAACTAACTATACCCAAAAACAGCGATTCATTTCTATAGGATATGACGGACAACTAGTACGTATTTTAATGTTTAGCTACTACAGTCTTGCTCAGCTACAGTTGTTATTTTTATTTGTAAAAGTAGTTAGAAGAGAGCTATTCAATATTTCCATTAAGTACTGCATCTAACTATATCGTATGATGTCTAACAGAAAAGGATTGATTAGACTTGAATAAAAAACCTTTTACAATAGCACAAATGTTATGAAGAGTGTTCAATCTCCTCTCGACGTGGCGTCATCTACTAAAAGCCATCTATTTAATAAATTTCATTTTAACAAGTCTTAGAATTACTGTCCGGTAAAGAATACTGAAGCGTGGTAGGGAGTAAAAAAATTACAGATGAACCGTTGAATTTTGAATGAGCTAGAGACTTGATATGAAATTGAAATTAAGTTCGAGCATATTATCAATGCCATTTAAGCAATGTCTTAGCAACAGTTTTAAGTAATACATTTCCCACTTATTACAAGACAAAATGAAATTGACGTGACTTTTTTACAGAAGCTGAAGTTTAAGATTGCAAAATGATAACTGCTACGCGGTAATGATAGTAAATTCACGACTATGTCTCACCTGCAATCACAGGAAAGATAATTAATCTGGATACGAATCATGATTATCAAGCAACCTGGAAAAATCTGAAAGGCAAATAATAATTATAATATTAGTAAATCTTGGCAATTTTTATTGATCTGGTAACGAAAGATTCTGATATCATTTTCCTTCATAGTTGAAATCAATGAATATCTCCAGTCTTTCTACGCACAAAAATCATTAAATTATGATAAAATATATTTCGTCGATCTGGTCTCATCAACTGAGATAGAAAGAAGTCCTAAGTAAAACTTTTGGAAATCAAATGCTAAATCATTTGAAATCTCTGTACAAAATTTCAAACCATCAATGTCAATGTCGACATCTACCAAATATACACATATACCAAAGTTCATCGATTCTTGTTGTACTGACAGAACTACGACAATCAATGAGCTGTGGTATATGTGTATATTTGTTAGATATCGATATTGACAGTTTGTAATTTTGTAGAGATTTCGAATGATTTGGCATTTGACTTCCTGAATTTTTTCATATGATTTCTTTCTATTTCAATTGATAAAGTCAGATCGGCGAAATATATCTTGACATAATTCATTAATTTTTGTGCCCAGAAAGACTTAAAAATTCATTAGTTTTAACTAAAAAGAAAATGATTAATGAAGATGAATTTCTTCATTTTCTGAATCATGGGTACAGAGGTGATAATACCCGGAATATAATCTAAACAGGAAGCATAAAGAACTAATATCCGATGAAATTTGTCATAAAGCCTCAATAAACATTTTCATAAAAATAAGTTGAATAAAACTTGAAATTCAACGGTTCATCAGGCGATGTGATCAATGAAACTATAAAAAAAGCTAGGCGCGCGTAGCGCATCTATGAAAGTGAAAGTCAGAGAAGACCACTCAATAGTCCGAGTCCACTTAGTCCGAGTCAGATAAATCACTGTGACTTAACTGCGCTTGGGCCTCCGCCTCCTTCATCTAAACTCTCGTTGTCGCCGCCCACCTTTGCGGTCCCTTGTACCACGCAGATACCTGATGGAGATCTCCTCAAAATTCTTGGAAGTTATCGTTGGAAACTGCTGTTTCTTCACATAAGCTGTAACGGAAATGGTACCATTTTACACCCACATAGCTGCTGTGTCACTGAAATGGTGTCGTTTTCATATTTCAAGATAAAAATTTAAAATATCCGGTGGACATGATCCCACTTGATTAAAATTCATCGGAGATAATGTATTCGCAGACATGTTTCAGTAGACTGCCATCATCAGTGACCGTGACAACGATCAATAACAATGATGCAATATATACAGGACTTAATGGAAAGAAAAATCAATGCAAGAAAGGTGGTTGTGATTTGTTACAATTATTCATGAAACAATGCGAATGAAGAAATGACTTCATGTACAATGGTTGAACAAACTGCGCAAACTGAGCCCCGTTCAGCGTGGACAAGAACGAAAAACGGGGAAGTAAGTAAGGAGTGCGCATGGGAGCGTACATTGAGCACCTTGAAACTTTTGCATTGTGCGTTATTGTAAGAATACCGTATTTTCATTAACAAAATTTTTAATAAATGAGTACTTTAAAATTACCTTTGTCGGGGATATCAATATGAAACGATTTTAGAAGGGAGTCGACTTTTCACGTGTTTGTTTATCTAAGCAGATAATAACCCAGTGGAAAAATTTTGATAATATGATGATGGGCCAATATCTGCCCGACAGAGAGCTGTTGGGCAGTTGTCGGGAGATGAAAGCGTGTGATCATTTGTCTCTCCTGTCGGCGTAACTTGGTCATCCCGATACATTTGCGACAGTTATGAAACTTCCCTTTCAAGTGCCGATCGTGCAGACGGAAACGTGGAAAGTGATGAACAAGGGAACTTCTCTCGCCACCAATTATTTCAAAGCTCGCCTCTCGGTTCTCCCATCAGCATTCCCTAAACACGGATGAACTTTCCAATGCATCACCACTGAGATGACGTCAATTTCGCATGCAGACTTGGATCATTTTCTCTTCACTTTCTCTACCATTCATTGTGACTGTTTGTGTACAATCTTCTTCCGTCCAATTTTGCTCAATTCACCGAAGTCCATAATTTTGTGAATAAGCAATAGATAAGTCATTGACTGCATATATGTGTCATATAACTAAGTTTTCCAATAATTGTAAAATCGAAGCCTATTGTGCCTATTCTGTAGGGGCCCATATGCATTAGTTGACTGTCATCTTATAAAAGTTTACATGTTTACATTTCCCATAATCAACGATAACATTGATTATGGAAATAGAATGGAGGAATATGTCTGATAGACGACTAACATATTTCATCAAAAGAATATTTTGCATGCTGGCTACGACTGATGAAACATGGAGTAGAAAATCTTGTTCTTGATATAATAAGTCATATAATTATGAAGTTGTGGAAGGACCAAATGACCTAGTACATCCACGGAGTTTTATCCATTGACAAATGACATCAATGTATTCGGCGAAAATACCGTTTGTTCTTCGTAGATTCCTACATGACAAATGAATAGAATTAGTTAGTATCACGTCATAGATTATTTACACCAAAGTATCTAATGCCAACAAAAAATTAGCCACTAGCTATACTTCGTATTAGTTATCTTGCAAAATTTACGGTACCGGTACCAACGAACAAGTGTTTTTCGATGTTTGTGTGTAAGAAATAAATATCAATAAAGGAGCATATTTGCAATTCATGTACCGTAGTATATTTGCAACAATGTTTAAATCATGTTGGATTTTTCTTGTAGAGGTGTATAATCCGCTATTCATTCTGTCCAATCTTCTCTGTGGTCTTCTGCTCCATTCCCTGCTGCAAATTAATCGAATTCTCTGGTACATACTCAAAGGACGCAATTCATCACTTCATTATGTGCAAGATTCTAAATGCAATATTTGCAGATTCGTCATAAGCAAAATGTGCACTTTCGGAGAGTCAGCAACTCATTGCATGCTGAGTTTTCTGAAACTTCAGCAGTTCTCACAATGATCAATCGAAGTGAAATATTTTCGTCTCTCATATGCTGCATCTAGGTTTTGGTGTAAAAACGCATGCACTGTAGTTTTATAGCCTATACTTAATTTTCTACTGATGATCGAAATAGACAACAATAGATTAAAACTACAAAATAATAAAGACAGTTTCATCTTATCACTATAAAAATATTTGGCAAAAATTGAGAATTCCATTCAAAAATTGATATATTAAATATCATGACTTTTTAAAATTTAGAATGTCCGAACTGGCTCAAAACACTGCGAACGACGCAAAATATTGAAATGAACCGTCAGAAATCTATTTACTCTAATTCCTGCATTAGATTCAAATTACAAAAACAAATAATGATAATAGTATTAAGCAATTTATTCTTATAATTATATTATTTTATTATTATTATAAATCTCTATTCAATAAATGATAGTAGTCTATATAACGCATACAATCATAAATGAAGAAATAATACGGTAAAGAAAATCAGTAGATATCTTAAGACTCAATAAACAAGGCAAATACAAATTGAAACCTTTAGACATGGACTCCTAATCATTATGTGACGGACACTTGTATGTTTTGAATATCCAAAAATGTGACTCGTGCGAAATGTTCTTTAGAGCATACAGATTAAAATCAGGAGAATTGACGAAAATAGTTCGTTGATTCTAGTTGAAAAGTGGTTGCCAAAAATGAAAAAAGTTTTTAATCTGAACTTGTGATGTTATTAGTCTTCTTTGTATCTTGAATCAAATAGGACACAATATTTCACGAACAACCTGTGTGCATCGAGTGAATGAGAAAGAGCTTTCTTTCTGTATTCTACCAATGCAACAGCTTAATTATACATAAATGACTAACAGAAATTCTTGTTAAATTCTCCTGCCTATACAACATGCAAAATTATTCGAACAATGGGAATGTGGTTTTACAAATGGTATATGAAATAAACTGCAAAAAAATCGAATAGTCGAATATACTGTGGTAAAATTCATTCAGACAATTCAACTGCAAAGACGACGCTGTTTCACGATCAATAGACTTTATAAATGATAAAGGCATTGCTTATGTGTCCAGTCCACTATGATTTCTGACATGATAAAAGTCTACATGATGCTGTATGAAAGTTGCAGAATTGATACATGAAGTTGTATTTAATCGTTATAAAGTTTTCTTCTATTCTTTTGAAAGCACTATTTTATGCTAATGGTGCGATAGGTATTTATAGACATTATAGATTTATAGTTGGGTGCCGTGGCAGAGAAAGATAAACCTGCCACGTACAGAGTGTCTGCGAGTACATCGCAATTGTTCCACCATGAGCAAGATCAAAGATGGACTATATTTTGTGAAAAAAGATTTCTTGCAAACGGGTACCCCTTTGATATTGTTGAACAATACATGAAACCTAAACCAATGAATGAAAGCAAAAGAAGACATAGAAAAGAAGCAAACCGAAAACAAATATATTTAAGGGTGCTGTTCATTAATGATTTTCAGGCAACTAATATAAGAAAGGAATTTAACAGTTTCCAGCATCATTTGTTTGATTTGAAGCCAGTATTTGTGACCCAGCCTAATTTGAAAAGAAGTGTTTCATTGAAAGAAAAATTATTTTGTACTAGTAATTGTTTGTGTAAGAATAATAATTTTTGTTACATGAAAAATGTTGTTTATCAGTTGACATGTAATTTGTGTGAAAGTTTTTATATCGGTGAGACTTTTCGTTCTTTTCGTCAACGTATGCATGAGCACCTTACAACTGATTCGAGTTTATTTCATTAACATTTTGTTAAAACTCATGGTATGTTACCTGACCTTTCATTTGTGACACCTTTTATTTTAAAGCGAGGATTTGCTAATACGATTGAGCGGAAGATATCTGAGAAGGATTTCATTTCTAAGTATCGCCCAGATATCAATGTTTATTTAGTATGAGAAGTAGGACCTCTCAGTTATTTGTGTTTGAATTTTGTACTATGTTAGTTGTTTGTAAGATAATTTGCCCACTGTCAGTGTGATTTCATACCCTTGAGAAAGAGACATTCGAAAATTTGGGAGTATTATATGATTTGTTGACCTAAGACGTCTATTTTTTCATTACATCTACCTCAAATTTAAATATTGTGAGAATTGTAGGGCTAAACATCTGGCTTCAGAAATAAAACATATATATCTGATTTCAAAAGAGCGATCTCAAAATTAATACACTTAAAAGTATTTGGAATGCATGGACCTGCGCTATTATACATGTATCTATCCTCGAATATTTACCGAACCTACAGCTCAAGTGAGAAAGTATATTCTTGATACAGAGAATTTGCCGTTACTAGCCGAAAAATAAATTTTACTTATTATGCTCATGTCAATTTAAAAAAAACATTTGCTTTGTAACATAATGAACAAGAGATTAGCCCCTGATGCACACCTGACATTTTGGCTGACAGTCCAGGTGTTATATATCTAGGAGTCCATGCCTTCAGAATAGAATATTAGACCTTCTTCTCTTCCAAGCCCTATCTCAGGACAAAGTTGAGACTCGTACCATATAACGTAGGTTTAATTGTATTGGATTTTGTTGAAAATAAGATTTATCAGGAAATTGCGAAGTTGGCAATGGTAACCCAATAAATGTGCTTGAAAATGTTTCTCATTTGCTAGAATCAATTTTAGCTTCCTGAAGCCGAACTATTTTTTTAATACATCGTACTATCATTTTCATTTTTTTGTCTTCCAGAATCCCTACACCGTCAATAAGTCACTGAGAACGTCGAGAAAGCAGAGGTGAAGGATCCCATTTATTTTACGCGAATGACCTGAACTGTGGAAGAAAGAACAAGAGGCGCCTGTGGTAATTCCTCTGCTGTATGAAGCATACTACAATATAATAAATATTGAAGTGAAGTACAGCTGTTCTCGTTGTTCCGCTCTTGTTTCATGGGTGATAGGAAAGTGAGGAAGAGGTGGAAGGAGAAGTAAGAGGTTCCATAGTGATATCAAACTTATGATATTCTTTTTGCTATAATACAGAAAGGGCATGACGAATTAACCAGCAGTAGCAAAATTTTGATCGGTGTCGGGTGAGCGTTGGCGTGTATTGGGCGCGTATTGGGTGAGTGTTGGCAACTCATGTTGGGCCGATACAAATGCGCTGGGCCACTTTGCTTATCAGGCCAACATCAGATGGATGATAATGGGCCGACAGAATTTTTTCCACTGGGAGTATACCTGTTTCACTATGAAAACTACCCGCAAAAAGAAGGAATGAGCATGGGATCCTCCATTGAACCTCCTGTAGTTGAATTCTCATTAGACATTATAGGAAGCAATGTCGGTTTTTTACATAAAGTACATTGATGACATTTTAACTGTCTTTTCGGTCTGCAACCGAATCCCACACTTTTTTTAGAACGGTTTAATGCTGTTGATTCCTCACTTCATCTTACCATAAAAAAGAACCGATAAATAACTCAATTAATTTTCTAGATATGATAATTTTCATAAAAATGGCAAATTTGAAACCAATTGTATAAAAGAAACAAATACATTATTGTATACTCATAACCACTCCTACAGTCCCTATTCTTATAAGAACAACGCGATTAAAGCATTGTACGATAGATCTCAAAAACTGCCTCTCAGTGGTCATACGCGGCAAATTTGCATTTTTTACGCAGGCCGAGTAAATTTATGCAGGTAAACTATTGCGCATATGTAAAGAAGGAAAGCACTGTATACATAGATAGAATTTCAATGTGATTACAACTTCCACGTTTAGTTGTTGGAGTGACCCCATGAGTCTGATAACAAAAAAGCAATTTTTATTCAGACGAGCGCTTTCAGATGGTCATCGACCACCATAATCATGCCTCGTGGAAAAGCGTCCGTCTAAATACAAATTGCTTTCTTGCTATTAGTTCTACCATCATGATAATGGGGTCCCTCCAACAATTGAATATTGAAAGACCCTCATTTTCAAAGAAATTCCACGTTTACGAATTTATGTATCTTAACCCTAGGCGGGCCAAGGGTGGTGATTTTGACCACCCAATGTAATTTTTTTGCTATAATCACATAATGAACACGACTTTCCGTATGAGATTTCGTGACTTTTACTTTCTGGATATTAATGAAATATTTACATTGCGAAATCATGACTCTGACGTTTATTTGGAACGCAAAGGCTTATGAATGAAAGTGTGTAGGACGGAAATTTGCAACTTCGTGAGAGCAGTGATTCACTGCGATAAAGAAATGGTGACATATTATGCAATATTGTTTCCTTTTCTTGTTAGCTAGCTCAAACAGACACACAGCATTGTTCAAACGACTGCACGTACGCGCGAGCAGCCTTTGTGCACGCACACACTCACACATGCACACAGACACAAGCGCACGCGTTACTTCATCACACAAGCGCACGCTGCCATGCGAGCCAATTGAACACTGTTGACATCGAATGTGAGTGAAACTTGTCTACTTTATCGGATGAATAAAGCAATAACGTGGCCAGTAGTTTCATCAGTATGTTTGCGATGGCTTCACGTCCGCGACGAGCTGCTGCTGTAACAGCTGTTTCAAGTATTTTGGCGCTTGATGAATCCTCAAGTTCTGAATCTGCCTCTGACATATCTAACTCTGATGATGAGGTCGAGGCAGCTGACATCGAAGTTATCCATGATGAACAGCTATCTACTGACGAGGAAGATGATCAAGACGTCCAACAAACACGCTTTACCGACAAGAATGGTAATGTTTGGAAACATCAAGCAAGTGTCCAAACTGGAAGGAGAAATGCGGCTAATGTGATCCATCAATCTTCTGGCCCAACGCGTCTTGCTTTCAAGGACAATATTCTTCAAACTTGGCAAATCTTCTTCCCTGACGAGCTGCTTCAAAAAATTGTGGATTACACAAATGGCTACGCTTCTGCCATTGACCCCACAGTGCAGTTTGATCTCATCTCATTCAAGGCATTCATTTCTCTTCTTTATTGGCGCGGTGCGAATCATGATCAAGCTATGCCAACCGACGATTTGTGGTCTCATGATGGGTCACCGTTTTATTCTTCTGTAATGAGTCGTTCAAAATTCAAACAGTGGTTACGATACTTGCGTTTTGATGATAAAGACACCCGTGAGCATCGTGTTGTGACAGATACATTCGCCGCCATTTCCGAAATATGGCACGAGTGGAATGACCGACTCCCTCAATATTTCAATGCAAGTTATTACGTTACTGTTGACGAACAACTTGTTTCATCCCGCTCTCGATCACCACACCGAGTATATAATCCGTCGAAACCGGGAAAATATGGTGAGCTTATCCGATGGTGTGCCGATTCGCAGCATCGGTATATGTTTCGGGGTAATCCGTGGACCAAAAGGCCAACTGATCAATCAGCACGAGAAAGCCACATAGCAAACAACAAGGCGAATGCGCTGGTTGTTGACCTTGTAAAGCCGTTCTATGGTACCGGTAGAAATGTTACTGGAGATCGATTCTTTACGTTTCTTCCTCTTGCAAAAGAACTTTTGTCGAAGCGACTGACGTACGTGGGAACGATGATGTCAAACAGGCGTGATATACCACCAATTTTGCATTAGCGGCAAGCCCCGGGACAATCGGAATTTATTTTCAGTAGAGACGACAAAGTTACATTAGCTGTCTATCAAACTGCGCCATCCAAAAAAGTATATATGCTTTCTACAATGCATCACAGGAAAGAGATTCATCCCGAAAACAAAGCCAAGACCGAAATGCAGCTTGAATACAATCGGACGAAAGCAGGAGTAGATTCTGTGGATCATATGGCGAAGAAATACAGCGTTCGATTCGCAACTCGACGATGGCCTTTCATCCATTTTCAAAATATGCTGGACATCAGTGGGATAAACAGTGAGACAATTTTCAACATCACCCATCCCGATTGGACAACTGAACGAAAGAAGCACCGCCGTCGTCTGTTCCTGTTGCAGCTGGCCCGCGAACTCGCCTTGCCATTCATCTTCAGAAGACTGCAGAACCCATCAGGTCTGCATGTTACTGTTATGCAGCAGATGAGGCGCATCGCAGGTCAGAACCCTTCACCGCAGACCCAGCCGGACCAAGCCCTCGGAACAACTTTGCGTTGTGAAAAATGCAAGCAACAAGGAAAATCAGCACGGCAGGCGAACAAAACTAGCAAAATTTGTCATGGTTGTGCAGTTCCCTGCTGTACATGTAGTTCTCACATTGCGGCTGTCTTGTGCAATGACTGCACATAGTGTTTGTATTGCTCATTTTTTCCTATTTGATAGTAGAATCACGTTTTGTTTACACGCATTACTGAATAATGTTGTTTTACTTTGAAATATCAATTATTTCTTGACCGTTTTCGTTCATACAGATAAAATAGACGTGTTTATGATGATAAAATCTGCTATGATTTATTATGATTCGTATTTTTCATTTTCCTATTTTGATAATATAGCCTAACCACATATTATTTACCAGAAAAATATTCTTTTATTTTGAAAGAGCAATTATTTCTTGACAAATTTCCTTCATATAGTTGTCATAGACCTGTTCATGACAATGAAATCTGTAAATTTTCGAAGGTGGTTAAAATCACCACCCTTGGCCCGCCTAAGTTGGTCCAGAGCTTGGCCCGCCGAGGGTTGAGATGTCAGAGATTGCATCCATTACTGGACCAGCTGGCATCATTAGTGGGACAAAGGAAACATACTTGCGGGACAGCACCTCGAAAGGGAGGCTCAATTCCGGTGCAACAAAACCTTTTTGTGACAGGGATTTCTTGCAAATATGCTTTGACGGCTTCAATGAATTTGGCTGAAAAATTACTTCAATTCATTTTATATTAATTTCTTTTGACCGAGTGAAACTGCTTTTGAGAAGCTGATAAATTTCGTAGACCGGTACAATAACGTGCTTAGTTTACTATTTATACATATACAATCATTTTCTACTCTGGCTACAAACTTATTGAAAATATCATGCAAATAACTGAGAAGCATTATTTGCACAATTAAAATTGCTAACTGCTTATCAAATAAATGACGGTAATTTTCCAATAATGCTTCCACAGTCTTTTTCAATTATCAAACAATAATGAAATATTAAAAATACGCAAAACCGAATACAATAACGAAACTGAATGAACTAGATAAACGAAAATTAAAATTCTGGGATGGAATATCACAAAACATTATAACTGAAGAATTCAGAAATCAAATAATCACTAGCAATGTGCATCTAGTCATGTTAACATGCAACAAAGCAGACATTAATTCAGGGATTGTTTTTTTGGTCTTGACATCTTAACTTACCGAAAACTAGCTGTAAGAATGGGCCTTTCAACCCAAACTTAAATCCTTTGGATCCGATCCTCCCATCTAAGTTGCACTGCAACTGTGCGTTGTGCGATAACAGCGTGTCGAATATTCTTTTCACCAATTCAGATTCATTCCTTCCACCGATAACGGAGAGACGACGGACCTAGAATCAATTAGGCTTAATTAGATAGTTTCAGCGACCGAATATTTCCTTGTTACCGTTAATTAAAATATTTACGTGTCTATTAAACTCCCGCACTGGTCATATTTTATGGAAATGGCAAAGCTCTTCAATCTAATAAGCATTATAGTTAAAAATCTTTATCATAGTGCAATTTTAGAGCCTAAAACCAATGTTCTAGCAGATGTCATTGACACTGATTAGCACGAGCTTTGTAAAGCAAATTGAAAAATGATTCTTATAGAAGACCCCTGGGCAGTTGAAATGAAATAGAACACGGGTAGTCTACTTTTGCTACATCTCCCAAGATGCCTAGGATCGCCTAGACCGCGATTTCGATTCAACGACATAGTATATAGTAGTTGCTTTATAATTCCATGCATTTTCAATGAATGGTCGAAGAAAATTTCTATGTCTTATAGGCCGGCCCCTCCGCATTTACAGTTCTATTAATGAGAGATTTCATTGCAGAAATTCCATATCTGCGAGGGCAATACAGGGAAAGTTGGATGTAAGATAACCAGAATAAATAGGCCTACTTTTGATTTTCCAGCTGGCAAGTATACAATTAGGCATATCTGTATGAAGATTTTAAAATCAAGCAAATCATAACTGTGTAGCCTATATCGTACATTTAATAGTAAATTTCACAAGAGTAAAAGAATTAATGAATGAGTAGATTGATTAAAATCAATGTGCGTCTGGAAGCCGACAGCAATATAATCTAAATAAAGAATGGAAATGCTTTTTATTTTGATGAATCTGGGCACTCTTGATTTACCGCAATAATAGACACCATTACAAGTTACCAGCTTCAAATTCTCGGACTGCTCGAAGTCGATTTCATCAAATTCAAGCTATTATTTCATATCGACCAGATTTCATTTCAATTATCATATATAGTCCGGGAGCCAGCGTGAAGTTGTGCAGGGAACGAGGTAGTACATAAAACTTTCACATAGCATAGTACACCTCTAACCTACTGCAAAACTTCGCGTCTGCCGGATCAGATCATTTGCTTTTCAGAAATAGAGAGGATAACACAATCCTATGTATTTCCAATGGTAAAATTGTGACATTTAAGGTGTTGACTCCATTTTTTCGAATTTTTGCTCATAAAAGTTACACAAATTGGTATTTTGTTAAACTGGTTATTATAGAAATCATCTACAGATCATGATCTTTCAAATGAGCTATCATTCAGTGACAGAGGATGAAGTAAAGTGTACAAACAGACACTTTTCGTTAAAGTATATCAACAATTTTCCTGAAATTTCTATGTTAAAATTTGCAGTTACACCAACGAAAAGTGTCTGTTTGTACACTTTACTTCATCTTCTGTCACTGAATGATAGCTCATTTGAAACATCATGATCTGTAGATGATTTCTATAATAACCAGTTCAACAAAATACCAATTTGTGTAACTTTTATGAGCAAAAATTCGAAAAAATGGAGTCGACACCTTAAATGTCACAATTTTACCATTGGAAATACATAGGATTGTGTTATCCTCTCTATTTCTGAAAAGCAAATGATCTGATCCGGCAGACGCGAAGTTTTGCAGTAGGTTAGAGGTGTACTATGCTATGTGAAAGTTTTATGTACTACCTCGTTCCCTGCACAACTTCATGCTAGCTCCCGGACTAATACCAGTGCAACGAAATCTAGTAGTACTTACTTATTTCATGCTCACCTCTCTCAATGTTCGAAAGGGTTTCAAGTCGAAATGAGAAATTCAATAATAATTCCATTTTCGGCAACAGTCAACAAAATCGCGTCGTGATA
The DNA here is from genome assembly GCA_907163375.1 of Prostheceraeus crozeri. Lineage (NCBI taxonomy): Eukaryota > Metazoa > Platyhelminthes > Polycladida > Euryleptidae > Prostheceraeus > Prostheceraeus crozeri. Next base: position 53,719 of record CAJQUW010005688.1, on the reverse strand, counting down.
CAGCATTTTGAACACTTGGCCAAATCAGTGATAAGTTGATGTTATGACCAACCGATGATTTATCCACTGTCGTCCACGGAGTTTGAGAATTTGGAGAACCTGAAATAATTTTGTTTCGAGCCGAGATTTACTGTTTAATGTCGGCAATATGGATCAATCCTTAAAAATATGCACAAGTAACTGCGATGAAGTAATAGTGCATGTTCATCACACAGTGGTAGAACATTGTGTCAGAAAAAAATGTATACGTAAATGGGATTTGTCTTGAACCAAGCCACGAAAATGAAACTATGCACAATGTAAATAGAATGATTAAATATTGAGTTCCAAATTCAGTTGAAAAATAGAGCAAACCTGAATAGCTGGCATTTCATCCAATATCAGGAATCATCAGAATCCCTAATTCACATATGTCAACATCGACACAACTCCCTATTTAAAGTCGCAGCCATGCCAGGGTAAATTCGAGATTTGCAATTATATTATTTAAATTTCGACTAAATTTCAGTAACTTACTAATTGCAAATCTGAAACTATGCACAGTCAAACCTTGACATTGCGACCGCGCTCGGTTTTGCTAAAAACGGTCGCAATACCAAGAGATAATCATTGACGCTAATTGTTGAGTAGTATGAAAATTAAGTAAGAAGTTTTGGGTTGTTTCATGCTGCTACGACCACTACCAGATCACAATGTCATGAAAAAATGCATTATTCTTTAGTTAAAAATCTTCATCTACAATATTTTATTAGTTTCACAACGTGTGGACCTGTCTGTAAAGCTCAAACAACATTTGACTGCTTCCTTCAAGCACCGCTTCGGTCATTAATAGATTCATTTTTCTTTGATGAAAAAATGGTCAATGACAGGAAACTTTCACTAATAAGATTTTACATCTGGATAACAGCAGCTTGTGAATGAACTAATAACTCTCCTCACTAACCGGACACCTTATCATAACAATTATAAGAATACATTGAGTCATCTTGCCTGCGTACATCGTTTTACCGTATGCCATCATTTTGAATAACATGTGGATAAAAACAGTGGGGGAGACTTTCACCATTAACTATAAATTTTCGAAGGGAATCTTGACATCGGCGATGGTGAAATGGTCAAGATTACACTTTTAATGAATAGACGACAAAAAACGGCAGTTTGTGAAGGAGTGAACATATTGATAAAGTATAATTAAAAGATGAAAGGATATCACTTTCTTAATGTAAGAATCAAGTAGGGCCTGTTAATGTGTGTCAGGTGTTGCGGTCAGTGATAGATCTTCTTATCCACATAATTGATGACTACTTAAGGTGTCAATTGAGTTAAAAGAAGTACTGATTTATACTCCAATTGTCAGCAATTAAAGGACTAAACTCCATCCCGAAGATGATAGCATCATAGCGTTACGTCCATCCATCCCAATCAAAATAACATCATGAAATAAACAGAATACGGACATATTTTGACATTTTTTCAATATTTTGGAGTGTCACGTGGTCGCTCTATCGAGAGGCAATGATCAGTTCGTTCCTGAAAAAACCGGTCGTGAAGCGCGACGGTCACTACTTCAGTATGTGGGATTTCCTATCTAATCGTTCGGTTCCTAGAAAGACCGGTCGTTGAAGCACCACGGTCGCTAAGCGAGGTTTGACTACATTTACGAAACAGTTTGAATTGTGGCTGAATGTCTATAGCGTGGTCGCTCTATCGAGAGGCAATGATCAGTTCGCTCCTGAAAAAACCGGTCGTGAAGCGCGACGGTCGCTATATCGAAGGGTCGTTATATCGAGACTTCAATATGTGTGATTTCCAATCTAATCGTTCGGTTCCTAGAAAGACCGGTCGTTAAAGCGCGACGGTCGCTAAGCGAGGTTTGACTACATTTACGAAACAGTTTGCATTGTGACTGAATGTCTGTCATAACAACAATTCATACATTCGACCTAATTCATGGATTAATCAATCATATGAAAGCAATATTTTCTGTGCATGTTGATTGATGTACCGGAATGCGTTGCTTACTGGTATCGTGCATTGAAAACGACGTCATGCTAAATGAAAACTTTGCGATGAGGCACCATGAAATATTCTTCCGAAAAAGGATGCTGACCTGAACGTGTGTAAAAAGTGCATTTTCTTATTAACCCTGACTTTAAAACTACAAACTGAACACTAAACTATAATTTCGAGAATCAAGGTAGAGCCTAGCTATCCATAAAATGGCGAAACTTTTACACTAATATAGAATTCCGTCATTCGACCTAGTAATACTGATAGGAGACATATCTTTTGTTGAGTAGACCTAGCATTTCAGCGAATTTTCTCAGCACAGTGGATGGCAATTAGACCTACTTTTAATGATAAATCAAGAGTAACAACCTTAAATTTCAACAACAATTTCCGAAACTCCTAAACTAAAGAATGGGGACTTTTGATACCTTTTATAAGAGAGATATTCGGCCACTTAATATTTTACTAGAAAAGCGGATTCCACACTTCAGAGCTACTTAGCGAGAATATGATTGAACGGTGGGCGGCATTTCGGTTCTCTTTCACTCTGCGTTTTAAGGAACCCTCTGCTTTTCCTATCACCAATCCAGAAAAGATTGGTGTCAGCCGATCTCACTCTCTTCCACCACTGTGACAAAATATGATGGGGAAAAAATCATATCGCAACAATTTTTTTCTTCACTACTTCTACGCGTAGAACTGCACCTCACTGCCCCTTTGCGCCCCTCAACTAGTCTTACTTGAGTTTCTAAAACATTACAATTAAAGGATTAAGTTACATCCAAAGGTTGTAGGTCATTGATCGTCTTGTGAAGTTCGCATATTGATATCAGTGTGCAACATAAAGTAAATGTATGATCTACATAACATTTAAACATATATATGCAGTGAACAAAGGTAAATATCATTCAGACTGCTTTAATGATTACTTCAAAGAATCTAATAGGCATACATCAGATCCCGCGGAAATTAAATTGCTTAACTAAAAACCACGGCGATAAGAATGTTATGTTTCACAACATTGCCTGTAGGAAGTCCGAAGTAAATTCTTACTAGATAAGGCATAACTGTGGCAAAATATGATGCGGAAAGCATGTGAATTTTTAAAATACTGCTATCTAAACATCCGTGACAGAACGAATAATAACAAATCTAGTAGAAGACATAACTTTTTTTCGGTAAATGTTATTAGCACTGTATCTGTTTGTACATTCAACAAATCTTAACATCATGATGAAGCTGAATGATAGTTCACACTGTTTGACAGTTCTCATGGAAAAATCCTCCATCAAAGAAAACTCTCAATTATCTTTTGGAAAGCCTACTGGCTACAATTGACCACTTAAGAAAGTAAATTCAACACGAAAACTACATATGAAAATGGTTCAACTTTTTTATGAAATTATTTATCAAACGGCTTGTGTGATCTGCACAGCATTTAAACATATAAACACGAAATTTAAACATGACGAAGTGAACAAAAGTAAACATCATTCATGTTGCTTTAATATATACTTCAAGGAATCTGATAGGCATACATCAGACAACGCGGAAATTATATTGCAAGCCTAAAAAGAACAACGCTAGGAATAGGTTAGAATCACAGAATCTAATTCTGTGGTTAGAATATTATTCCACGAGAAGGAGAGAAATGACCACAGCGTACGACAACCACAGAACTAGATTAGGGAAAGACTTCCCGCTTTCATTCATTCACCGTTACTTGCACTGAAGCCGCGATTTCTTGTTTACATCAACGGCCGCTGAAAATACTTGGGCAAGAAATTGGAGTTAGCCAGCAGCAAAGCATGAAGGACCGATAAATTACAATGATTGCTTGAATTACATCATGCAATATTGTGTTCAATTGCTAAATTAACAAATGTGCGGTACCTTAGGCATGCAACAGGTTGAATCGATATTTGAAGAGATCAAAATTTGACGCCCACATCTTTCTTTTATCACGTTAAAAACATCTCATTCGTATGTAGTGCTCACTTCGTTTACAGCGATTATGAAGATAACTTGGTATCTCGGGGAAGGCAAGGTGAGAAAGTCAGTTTCAGACGAAAACGTCTTTTGAAAAATAATGCAGTTCCCAGTGTTTTTTTATGGTTATCCGTCCTAATTGAACACGACACTAAAAATACCTCGTCGTGCACCTCCAGATCGTTCCAACATCTCAAGTCCCAATTCTTTAACGGCTGTCCTGCCTTGCAAGGTTTTTCAGGACTTTTCAATTTTCAATCAGCTGTAGAAGTGTAAATAGGCTAATGAATATAGCCTATCCCAAAGCTCCTCAGTAGTAACCCCGTGCCAAAAACAAGTCCAGTGCGGTGCAGTGATGAGTAATCGATGAGTCATCATGCTGACTCAGCCCCCTCTCTGGCAGGAAGGTGAGGGAGATGGCCAAGGATGTGCTGGGAGGAATGGGTCCGAGAGGAAGAAACTGTTCCCTCCCCCCCCCTCTGGAAGGAAGGAAGGAAGGAGGAGTGCTGAGGCAAGGGGTGGGAAGGAAGGTGATGTGTGAGGGATAGAGTGAGGAAAGGGCGGGTGTTGGTTGTTTTGGGATGAGAAAGGCTGGAATTTGACATGAAGGAGGCCTCGGATGAGAAAACGGAGGCCAGATTCGGACTCTACGTGAAATTTTGGGTTAGGAAGGATGTTTCCAGCGACATTGCAGAGAAAAAGTTCTGACCTCCCCCCCCCTCGGCACCTATCTTCCAACTTTGGTGTGAGACATCGTACAAAGTCGTGCAATAGCTCATTTGAAAGCTGAGAATGAGAAAAATGCAGTGGAAAGCTCAGTTTTGACTAATTTTCTTGGGTTTAGGGAGGAAAATGGCAAGAAACCGTCAGACTTGGAAAAGTCAGGTTTTGGAGGTTTTGGGATGAGAAAGTCCATTTTTCGACATAAAGGAGTGCTCGGATGAGAAAACGGAGGCCAGATTCGGACTCTATGTGAAATTTTGGGTTAGGAAGGATGTTTCCAGCGACATTGGAGAGAAAAAGTTTTGAAGACCTCCCCCCCCCTCCTGCCAAACTTTCAACTTTGATTCCAGAGATGGTAGAAAGTCGTGCAATAGCTCATTTGAAAGCTAAGAGTGAGAAAAAAGCAGTGGAAAGCTCAGTTTGGAGTAATTTTCCTGGGTTTAGGGAGGAAAATGGCAAGAAAACGTCAGAGTTGGAAAAGTCAGGTGTTGGAGGTTTTGGGATGAAAAAAGTCGTTTTTCGGGCAGAAGGAGACCTCGGATGGGAAAACGGAGTGCAAATTCGGACGTTTTGGTCAAAGTTGGGTCTGGGAACTTCTTCCCAACTCAATCGGAGAGAAAAAGTTCTGACCTCCCCCCCCTCGGCAGCGATCTTCTAACTTTGGTTGTAGACATCGCACAAAGTCGTGCCATAGCTCATTTGAAAGCTAAGAGTGAGAAAAAAGCAGTGGAAAGCTCAGTTTGGAGTAATTTTCCTGGGTTTAGGGAGGAAAATGGCAAGAAAACGTCAGAGTTGGAAAAGTCAGGTGTTGGAGGTTTTGGGATGAAAAAAGTCGTTTTTCGGGCAGAAGGAGACCTCGGATGGGAAAACGGAGTGCAAATTCGGACGTTTTTCGGCAGCGATCTTCTAACTTTGGTTGTAGACATCGCACAAAGTCGTGCCATAGCTCATTTGAAAGCTAAGAGTGAGAAAAAAGCAGTGGAAAGCTCAGTTTGGAGTAATTTTCCTGGGTTTAGGGAGGAAAATGGCAAGAAAACGTCAGAGTTGGAAAAGTCAGGTGTTGGAGGTTTTGGGATGAAAAAAGTCGTTTTTCGGGCAGAAGGAGACCTCGGATGGGAAAACGGAGTGCAAATTCGGACGTTTTGGTCAAAGTTGGGTCTGGGAACTTCTTCCCAACTCAATCGGAGAGAAAAAGTTCTGACCTCCCCCCCCCCTCGGCAGCGATCTTCTAACTTTGGTTGTAGACATCGCACAAAGTCGTGCCATAGCTCATTTGAAAGCTAAGAGTGAGAAAAAAGCAGTGGAAAGCTCAGTTTGGACTAATTTTCGTGGGTTTATGGAGGAAAATGGCAAGAAAACGTCAGAGTTGGAAAAGTCAGGTGTTGGAGGTTTTGGGATGAGAAAAGTCGTTTTTCGGGCAGAAGGAGACCTCGGATGGGAAAACGGAGTGCAAATTCGGACGTTTTGGTCAAAGTTGGGTCTGGGAACTTCTTCCCAACTCAATCGGAGAGAAAAAGTTCTGACCTCCCCCCCCCCTCGGCAGCGATCTTCTAACTTTGGTTGTAGACATCGTAAAAAGTCGTGCCATAGCTCGTTTGAAAGCTGGGAGTGAGAGAAATTCAGTGGAAAACATGGTTTGTTCGTATCTGCCTTCGTTTAGAGGTGAGACGTTATTGAAAATTTTGGACCTTGGCGAAAAACGACAGAGTTAGAATGTTTATGAAAACCGCTCTAGCGAATGAAGCAAGCCTCGGACGGGAAAACAGAGACCAGATTTGGAATCAGCGTCCAATTCTGCTAATGCGTCCTAAATTTGGAAGTCATCGGAGAGAAAACATTTTTCATCATTTTTCCGAAAAACGACTTCGTCTCCAGGCCATAAAAGACTCCAAAACTTTAAAGGCTTGTAACTTTGCTTCTACAAGTCCGTTTGACTTGATTCGAAAAGGGTTCGGTCGCTATTGACCTGCCCTAAGTGATAGACTACTTATAAAATTTCATGAGTAGTGCTAAAAAGTTGAAAATTTTAAATTCACTAGTTTTGGAGGTTTTCTGGGGTGTTCGACCCTGCTGAAGTCAATGAAAGCATTTTTAATGATGTCTGAGCCAGTCTTCTCATGGTATCAGCAGCTTTTCACTGAAAGCGAGCAAGAAACGGAGAGTTTTGCTGTAATATTCCACTGACAGGGTGTTCCTTCGGGACGGCGGACGATGCCGTAGTGATAAGTGTGGCAAGGGAGTGTGTCATAGTTTAGACCGAAACCGCTGGGGCAACTCATGTCTCATGTTGGGCATTTGACACAGTTCTCAACGTAGCACTTTGAACGCCAATCGGTTGAGTCTTGGCTATCTTGTCATGGGTGGCCTCTAAACATCTCCATTGCAAAACGCTGGTGAATCAAGCTCTCTACGACTTGCTATCAAGCTGATCAAAGTCTGCCAACCTCATACCAACTCCATCGGTTTTCATGTCTGGCGATCAAGTCATGGACGGTGCAAGTCACGGAGATTTTCGGTGTGATACTTCCTGTGGGTGGGCGTTCTTTCGAGACAGCGGTGAAGTCCGTAGCGATGAGTACTGCACGGGACGTGGGCAATGGTAATCCTTGTGAAACCTCTCTGCGTCATGTTTGCAATTTTTCGTCTCAACGTTGTACTCTGACCACCAGGGCGACATTTAGCTATCTGCCACAGGTTACCTCATAAAATCTCCATTCCACTTGTTTCCCGACAGTTGTCCCACCATGGGAGAATGAACCATGCGTTCTGCTTGTCTCTATCACGGAGACGAATTGATGAATGGAATGAAGGGAGGACATTAATGCGCAACACGCAACACATCACAGACTTCTGTCTTCGCTAATGAACCAGCTCTAGTCAGTGTCGTCAGAAACTTTATCATGTTGTACAAAAGTTTTATTGCAACACACGTTGATGTATAGTTAGAAAGTTTGATCATCAACGTTTTATTCGTAAGTCTAGTCAGAAACTATATCATGGTTTGTAAAAGCAAAGTTAGTGTAGTCAACTAGTTCTTTGCCGCGACACCCGTTTGAGAAAGTAAAGTCTGATCATCGAAGTTGTATTCGTGAGTGTCGTCAGAAAGTGTATCATGGTTTGTAAAAGTTTTGCTGCTACATAGGATGATGTATAGTTAGAAAGTTTGATCATGACGTTTATTCGTAAGTCTAGCCAGAAACTTCATCATGTTGTACAAAGGTTTTATTGCAACACAGGTTGATGTATAGTTAGAAAAGTTTGATCATTGAAGTTGTATTCGTAAGTCTAATCAGAAAGTGTATCATGGTTTGTAAAAGTTTTACTGCAGCACAGGTTGATGTATAGTTAGAAAAGTTTGATCATCAACGTTTTATTCGTAAGTCTAGTCAGAAACTTTATCATGTTGTACAAAGGTTTTACTGCAACACAGGTTGATGTATAGTTAGAAAAGTTTGATCATCGAAGTTTTATTCGTAAGTCTAGTCAGAAACTGTATCATGGTTTGCAAAGTTAGTGTAGTCAAACAATATTACCGCAACACCCGTTTGAAAAAATAAAGTTTGATCATGACGTTTATTCGTGAGTGTCGTCAGAAAGTGTATCATGGTTTGTAAAAGTTTTACTGCTACACAGGATGATGTATAGTTAGAAAGTTTGATCATGACGTTTATTCGTGAGTGTCGTCAGAAACTTTATCATGTTGTACAACGGTTTTACTGCTACACAGGTTGATGTATAGTTAGAAAAGTTTGATCATGATGTTTTATGAAACACACATGTCATAAAATGTAAGCGCTAGTGTAGTCAAATAATTTTACTACGACACACGTTTGTGAAAATAAAGTTTGATCATTGACGTTATATGACTGACCGAACTCACAGCAGCACTAGAAAGTTTTATAAGGTTTTACTGCACAGTGTAGATTGTCTTGTAACTTACTTCCACAGTGTTAGAAAGTTTTATTGGAGACAGTTGCCAAATGTTTCCCTTATTAGAAAATTTCATGACTGTTAGATTAGCTTCATCAGGTTTACTAAGAGCAGTCTTGTACTTCAATGAGAGTTTAGAATGTTATATGAAAACAGTGTTCACCACAGCGCTAGAAAGTTTAACACAACACAAGTGTCATGAAAAATACTTTATTTGGTCTTGATTTAACATCATTGAAACCCACTTTACTAATAGCAATGGCAATATGGTTTATTTTATTCAGAAGCAAATGATCGCCATAACCATGAAAATTGTTCATCCGAGAAATAATCTTCCGCAGATGTCGTGTATAAAACTCAGAAGCATCAGTAACATTCTTGTCCGTAGGAAGGAAATCGAAAATCAACACTTTCCGCTACTTCACCTTGTGGAAAATGAATGTAATTGACATGTGCAATTAAATGAGCCTTGATGAGACTGTCTTTGAACTGAGATATCAACTCTGTAAATATTTCTCGTGTGTAGTCTAAACATGCTTCCAATTATGTCTCCTCCCTTTGAAACTCAAGGATGTAATCTTGTATTAAACCTCCGAAGCTCTCTTGATGAAAACGGATCGTGCAATCATCATGCTTCAATGTATTGACTTCAGGTGTCATGGTTGCGTCTATTGCTAAACATCATTTTGCCTAGGACTATTTCAATAACGCGTTACAAATGTGCGTGCGCAGATCGGGAACTCTAGCTCGTCTGTGATTGGACGAGAGTTCTCATCCATTCACTGCTTAGGAAAATCTTATAAAAGGCAGTGTATCACCACTGCTCTTCACATTTATCTTTCACAAGGTGTGTGTCGGTGAGCTCCTGCTATCAGGTTGTTTTGACTTGCTATCAAGTTGAATAGTCTCTTGCTATCACATCTTCTGCTCATAAAACATATCATCGCTGTAATACCTCCTTTGCTCGAGCGTTCCTTGGGGACGGCGGGTACTGCCGTAGACGGATTGCGTTGCACGGGTTGTTCGTCGTTTGTTAGACCGAAACCTCTGAGCCGTTGCTCATATTGGGCGTTCGACTTCATACTCAACGTGATGCTTTCCCTCGCCAGGTCAGAGTACTTCAGCCATTCGACAAAGGTTAGTCTTTATGATATGGAGTAGAGTGAAATGTAACTCATTATATGTCACTTAAATGATTGTTCCTGAAATAAACGTTGACTAGGCAAATGAAACGATTCTCATATTTCCTTTTCAGTGATTGAAATCTACGAGCGTACGACCGTGTAATCTACAATCCTTAAAAATGGAGTTCACGAAAATTGAAAATTATCGAATTGCTGCTGAGATGGAGAAGGCTACCATCGAGCAATGTAAGTATTTGTATCAAGATTGACTCTATTACTAACATCATTAGGGTGGACATCCTCATTAAAATCAAGAGCCCTTCCCTTATTTTGTTCATGTCTAAACCGAATCCAAATTTTACAGTCTGCGAGGGACACACATATTTTTTTATTTTATTACTTTTTTTTATTTATTTTTGTATTATATTGTTCCCTATGTGTCATTTTTTGTCACACCATTTGCATTACATGAAATTACCATAATACATAACAATAGCCAAAATAACATTACCAACATTGCATACACACTCAAGACAAAAGAAACACACGCGACAAATTTAGACGACATTTAATGCTTCGACAAGATTTCGACTTTCTTATTAGAAGAAATAGACGCGAATTTTTTTATGATTATATGTTTATTTACTTATTTATCGATTTATTGATTGATATATGTTTGATTGTGCATGTTGTTGCCTTGTGTTAAAACGTGGTGCCTGTCTTGTGGTGCATCATGTGAGAATGTTCATTGTTGTGTATTGTGTGTCGTCGTGTGTCGCTGCCGCACGCACACTGTTTGTTGTTCATGTCTAAAGTTTTTAATTAATCATTTAATATTTTGATTATTGATTTCTTTGCAGATTGAGATATCTGATCTTAAGGAGATATCTATTAATTAAACTAAGATACGGGATTTATGTTAAGTCTAATTTAATGTCAAGTCTACGGTGTCTAATAAAAAAACTACGGTAACGTAAAAAACGGATCTAACTCGCGAAGAGTTGCGTTTGTCTCGCGAAGAGGCTTCTCAGCGTGAAATTTTACGTGAAGTGTTGTGTCTCAAAGTAGTATGCAGCAAAGGCTTCGGAACTTGGGTTGCACGGAAAATGACTATGCAAATCCGTATCAGCAAACCGACGATGACAGGATGGAGCATGATGAAAATCTACGACACTGCCAAGAGCGCAGCACTACTGTATTCCTGAAACTGAAAATAAGGTCGTCCAGCTGCGAACGCTACGGTAGAAGTCGCACATACACGAAGCGGCACACAATGTTCAACGATTCAACGCGGATGCCATAAATGGATGCCAGTCGGGATTGCGGTCAAAGCTGTGTCGTAACTGACCCCATGCATGCCATCTGCCATGTCAATTGGAGCAACAATTGCCATGTCAATTGGTCAATGCTGGGATGGGTGGTGGACGGGCTTGAGCCGTAGAGCCGACGTTGAGATGACCAGTCAGCGGTCAGTGCAATGTGCAGGTGGCGTATCATAACACTTTCTGCGTTCAGCCCCCAAGCAACGGTCATGGTCTGGTGGCCTGTGTAGCGAATTTTCGTAGGCTTCATTTGGTAGAGTTCATGTTTGTGAGTGCTCTATTAATTCGATTCGACTTCAGTGCTTCAGAGAGAAGGGGAGAAGGGTGATTCCATATGTGTGGGCCGGAAAACAACGGCTGTATGATGGCATGCAAGAGGGCCCTCGCACACACACGTCAGTATTGTGAAGCGAGATTTTGACATCATCGGCGCCACTTTGTTGGGAAGGACCATCCGATGTAAAAACCAGACATTAAGATTAATCTATCATGATTTTTTCGGCTGCATATTAACATAATAAGATGTTTTTGGTTGCTAATTACAAACAAAAAATATTTTTGTCATGGTAAAAACTTTTTTTTTTTTTTGTGTGTCGAAGGTGGTCCTAATAATATGGTGCGGTTAAATTTTTGTATTTGATATTTGATTGTTATAGTGTATGTGTTATTATGTAGTAGATATATTGTGTGGCATGTTTGGTTGGGCACATAATTAATAAATAATGTATTGACAAGAGTGAAAGATAATATATCTAGGTAGCTAGGCTGTAGAAAGAAAAAAAAAAAAATGGGGTGGGTCCTATAAAATGTCGCAGACTGTACCTCTGCTTATCTTTGCCGTCTGTCTGTTTCAGTACATGAATGCATTCGTAATGGGGAACCCGTCCCCCAAGGAGCAATCGGGCAAGCTTACGAGCGGCTCGGAAAGTGTAAGTATCCTCACCTATGAGAGTTGGAATGTCATGTTTTAGCACTTCTGTATCCGTATAGCTTACTCTCTATCATTATTATCTCCGCAATCTATAATCTAATCTCTCTTTTCTCATTACAGATATGGCGAAGAAGAAGAAGTGGAAGGAAGCCGCGAGGCGGAGATTCGAAGCTGAATTTCCGGCCCTACCTTAAGAAGAAGAAGAAGAATAAATTATATATATTGTCCAAATAAAAATCAAAAGTAACATAGCACAAATAAGTCAAAAAGGAATGGCACATGTGAGATCAGTGAGGTTATTCATAACTAGAATTGACATTATCACATAACAGTTCTGTCGCAAAGTCGTTCTGCAGTAAGGGACTGACAGCCTTCCATTTCGTGGGTGAGAAACGATTGAATGTAGCGGATGATTTGTCAACTGGCACTTTTCGAAGAAGGTCTTGAAACTTAGGAGACGTTTTTGATGAAAGTTAGCGGCATTGTTGTTGCATTTATAGTTGGGCATACAAATAATCTTTCTCGCACGCTTAAAAAGTCTTTCGATTTTCTGAACAATTTCCGCGTTTAGAATGCCAAATAAGGAAGAACAGTACATAACAATACTACGTGCAACGCTGTTAAAAACAATTCACAAATCATCATGGTTTAGCAAACGTTTAAGTATTCTAATCATGTACAAACGCCTTGAACAAATTTTGAACACATTACGAAAATGAATGCTCCAACTCAAACTGTCACACCATGTAACACCCAAGATCTTCATTTCTGTGACCATTGGGAAAGGAAAAGGGGAATACACGTCGAAACACTTCTTACTGATACATAGAGCCTTAGTTTTCGTCTCATTCAATAGTAGATTATTTGAAGAAGACCACATCTTTATATTATAAAATTCTGATAGCAAAAGCTCAATGGAATTGTCACTTTCGAACTTGGAAATCGGACAAATCTCACAAATATCATCAGCATACATCGAAATATAAGTTTTTGATGACAATGGTTTGATGTCGCTACAATACAAGACAAATAGAAATGGCCCTAACAAAGAACCCTGTGGGGCACCACTTGTAACAGCGACTGGATAACTAAAAGTACTACCCAGCTTGACACACTGAAAACGGTCGGTCAAATAAGAACAGAGCCATTTAATAAAACCAGCTGGATAACAAAGTTTGCACAGCTTCTCTACTAATGTTTTGTGACAAATTCTATCAAACGCCTTAGAAAAATCGTAGTTTAACACCATACACGCACCAGTGTCTGTGCAATCCAAAATTTCTGTAATGGCATTGTGCATAGAAACAAGACAACAATTTGTATCAGAAAACTTCTTATAAGCAAATTGGAAACATGGGATATTGGTTTCAAACTTATCCCGCATTACACTCAAAATATGAGACTTCAACATTTTGGCTGGTGCACTTAACAAATTGATTGGACGAAGTTGATCAATACTAGGCGGAGAATTCTTAGGAACAGGAGATACGACACAATATTTGAAAACAGATGGTACTTTACGTTGAATGATAGAACTATTTATCAAATTACACAGAGGCTCAGAAATATACGGAGATGCAAGCTTGTAAAAACGATTTGGTATACCATCGGAACCAGTTGCTTTGATGACAGATAGCTTCTCTAAAAAATTAAAAAATTGAAAACATCATGAGGCTCAGTCAATGGACACCAGTTGTCGTCTGCGTATTCATATGAGAAATCCGTCTGTGTAAAAGATTCGGCAAATATTTCGTTAATTGCATTCGCAGCTGATTCAAGGTCCGGAAAGTTGGAAATGATTGATGTCAGCGGATCGTTAGTACATTTTCCCTTCAAATCATTAACGATGTTCCACACTCTGCGGCTTGCATTCATAGATCTTTGCACCCATCTGCTCTTACAATTGGCTAGCTCAATGTTGCACTTTTCCTTGTAAAAATTGTATGATAGGAAATCTTTGTTGCGAAAAGCTGACCATCTTTTGTTAATGAGGTCCTTCAAAAATGGGGTCATCCACGGTTTGTCACGTGATGACATAGACACAACTTTACAAGGGATGACGGATAGACAATCAGAAAATTTGGAATAGAACAAACTTGTTTTCTTATCTAAATCATTTTCAAGATACAAATCATGAAAAGAGCAATCTTTGAGTTTGGTCAAAAAATCAAAAACATATCTTTTACGTGTATCGTATACAAAGTGTTCTCTCTGAAAGTCCTGTATTACATCTCCATGTAATGGCTTTAACAACACTTGACAATGTGAGAATCTGCGATGTAAAGAGGCTGCGATGTACTTCCCGCTCACCCACCTCCGCCCAAGCTGCGATCCCTTTCTCGGGCATCGTTATCGCCCCACCTCCACCGCCACCAGCTGCGGTACCTGCGCCCGTCCCTGCGCCCGTCCCTGCGCCAGCCCTGCTCCTCGCCATCACGTCCCTCCGACACCGAAGACAGGACCCTTCCACCCTCGGCTCGTGTCCCTCTCCTGCCTCCTCCGCGACCATCCTTGCTGCCGGAGTTACAGTCCTTAGATGGTAAGTAGTCGTGATTGGGAAATAGGGGGATAAGACTTCAAACTTGAAATTTTGATCATGTTACTAATCTCTTTTTCTCAACAGATCTGGCGGCCTACCTCCTGGACGGCGACGTTCCCTCCCGTCCCATCATCATCCCGGCATCACCACTACCACCTGCAGCGGCCGACCTCCCTCTCCTCTCCGTCAAGTCTGTGGAGAGACTGTTGGAGCAGGAGGAGTTGGAGATAGTCGGAGAGGAGAGGGAGATGGAAGTCGAAAGGAAGGAGCACATTCAATGCCAGCGGTGTGACAGTGTCTTCGCCTCAGCCTACAGTTTGAGACGTCACACCGCTGGCCATGCCTGCAGGGGAGGAAAGCGGCGACCGATCCCTCAACGACCCAAGTGTGAAGGTTGTGGACGCACGTTCTACAACAGCGCCAACTTGCGAGTCCACATCGAAGTCGGTTCCTGTGGCAGTGTGAGGCAACCACCGACAACAACAGGTAGGAAGCATCCTTCATCGCACGTCGGCTTTTCCTGTTCTTCGTGTCAGAAGACCTTTCCTACCGAGTTTGTTCTTTCTTCGCACACACTCTGTCACACACATTCCGCTGAGCTTTATACTGACAACAACGTCACTCTAAGGCTGTGCAAGTTTTCCTTTGAGAGGCTCGTTCGCGATTATGAGTTAGAAAGCTCTGAAGCTGCGCAAGACATTCATCCTTTCTTGATGAATAATATAGGCTTAATTCATCAAATGTTGGCGAGATTAGATAGATTTTTACTTAAGGGCATGTTCCATCTCACTGCCCGTTTCAATAAGGTAGACAGTAGCACGGGAGAAGTAGAGTCCACTGTGACCATTAGGATAGCCTCCTGTGCTGCTGATCTCATAGGTGATGTAAACGAGTGGATAGAGAGACATGCGACCTATCTCGTCAGCAACTTAAATAAATTTAATGAAAGAGACAGCGGTCTGGTCTTTGATGGGATAGACAAAGTAGACATCAAAATCAATCTTTTAGAAAATTTACAAGGGAGTGGTTGTTTCACCCTCCCCAAAGCACTGGCTGACAAAAAGGCTATCGTCAATGTAGAATGTCAGTCCCAGTGTTTCAAGTATGCCGTCCTCTCCATTCTTCACTATAATGATATAGGTATAGATCGTCAAAGAGTCGCCAAGTATTGTGAATGGGAGGATGAGCTTAAGTTTGATGGGTTAGATGTCAACACATTAGATTTTAAAGGCATCGCCCAATTTGAAAAACTCAACAACATTAAGATCGTCGTCCATCCCTGGGAAAAAGGTCTGAAGGGCGTTAGGTACAATAATCGCCAAAGCAACTTCGACCGGGTTGTCAATCTCCTAGTCTATAGCGACAACCAGCCAGAATGGCATTATTGTGGCATTCCTAAAATTTCAAAGTTATACCATCATCAAGCAACCTATAGGGATAATTTCTACTACTGCGATCGCTGCACACGACGTTTTACATCTAAACCATATTTTGAACAGCATTACGAGTGGTGCTCTCAGGGTAAGCTTCAAATGGAAGTCATGCCCAAAGATAAAGTTTATAGGTATGAAGAAAACGGCAATGTGCTCAGTCCCATATGTACCATCTATGCGGACATTGAATAATATATTGAACAAGAAGACCTAAGTCATGAGCCAGCAGCCATTGCCTGCTATAAAGTTTGGCATCCATATTATAGGAATCAAAATAAGATGCATGTGTGGCAAGGCGAGGAGTGCGTTGAAAACTTCCTCAACGTTTTAGATAGGAAAGTCCGTTTTCATCAACGGTATGAAACGGAGCTGACTAGGAAACCCATGTGCTTCAAAGAAGCCGATAAAATCAAGTTTGATAGGACCACGGAATGTCCCCGCTGCTGTTCATCCTTTGATGATCAGCAACATAAGAAAGTGAGGGACCATTGCCATCTCAGTGGTAAATTTAGGTCTGCCTTATGCAGTAAATGCAATACGAAACTTAGGCTCAAACGGTGAACGCTCCCCGTCATCTTTCATAACTTCAAATGTTATGATGCTCACATCATCATTCGCCATGGATTCGGTAAAATGAAATCCTGGTCATCTAAAGTAATTGCTTAAAGTAAGGAAAATTTATGTGCATCACTGCTAAAGTCCAAGTCGATAAGACGAAGGAGGGGAAGCCTGTCTTCTATGACATAAAGTTTCTAGACAGTTTCCAGTTTATGTCTTCTTTAGCCGCGTTGGCTAATAATTTAGAAACACTTCCCCTCACTCAACATTTAAAGAAAGACTATCCCAACATAAGTGACAGTCTGATACGACGGAAAGGGGTGTTTCCTTATAGTTATTTTAGTTCAATGGACACATTGAAAGAAACATCCCTTCCATCCATCGATAAATTTAAAAATGATTTGACGGGTGAGGACTTTTCGCTGGATGAGTATAGGCATGCAGAGCAAGCATGGTTGGAATTTAGGTGTCGCACTTTTGGAGACTACATGCTTGCCTACTTAAAATTAGACGTCTATCTGTTGGCTGACGTGTTTGAGACTTTTAGGAAAGTTACATTAGAACAGGACGCCTTAGACCCCGTCCATTTTGTTAGTCTGCCGGGTCTGTCCTATCAGTCAACCTTCAAGATGACGAAAGAGAGCATTCATTTACTGCAAGATGCAGAAATGTACACGTTATTTGAACGTGGTATTAGGAGTGGCTTAACATTTGTCAACAAACATGTTGTCAACAGCACCCAAGACATAGGATCAACCACGCATTTAATATACATAGACCAAAATAATTTGTATGGCAGTGCACTCTCCAAGCCTTTGCCACAGTCTGACTTCCAATGGGTAGAGCCCCATGACATTGAATACTTCTCCAATCCAGCACACATCATGGCACTGGGAGATGAGGCCGACATAGGTTATTTATTTGAAGTCGACATCATCTATCCAGACTGTAGGAAGAATAGGACCGTTGATTTTCCTCTCGCACCCGAATCTGACATAGTCAGTCCAGATATGTTCTCTGACTTTATGGAAGAACACAATAAGCAGTATGAGGCGGAAAATGACTTAAAGTATAAAGCCACTAGGAAGTTGTTGCTCACCCAATTGAACAAGCAGCATTACATCGTGCACTATTCCATCCTCAAATTCTATCTAGGTATGGGGATCCAACTTCACAAAGTCCATCGCGCTATCCAGTTTAGGCAGAAGCCCTTTCTAAAACCGTATATGGAATTTAATAGCAAGAAACGGGCTGAATCCAAGAATCCTTTCGAAAAGGACTTCTTTAAATTTAAGAATAATGGCCTCTTTGGTAAAACCATGGAGGATGTAAGAAAGCGCATGGACTATCGTATCGTGACTGATCCGGAAACGAGTATCAAGTTATGTCGCTCGCCTTTGTTTTGCCACCATGATGTCATTTCCGAAGACATCACTGGTTTTAAAATGCTAAAATCTAAAGTAGAAATCTGTAAGCCCATTTATGTCGGTCAAGCTGTCTTGGATCACTCCAAGTTAGAAATCTATAAGTTGTTTTACCACACTTTCAAGACATGTCCACTTCTCCAACGTGTGGAATTAGTAATGGTGATACAGACAGCTTCTTCCTAGCTTTGACAACCACGAGCCAAGTCAAGCTGGACGACATTTTAAGCTATTTAGCACCCACGTTTGATAGTTCCAACTATCCCACTGACCATCCGCTTTACTCTACCTCAAATAAAGCGAAGCTTGGCTG
The DNA here is from genome assembly GCA_907163375.1 of Prostheceraeus crozeri. Classification (NCBI taxonomy): domain Eukaryota; kingdom Metazoa; phylum Platyhelminthes; order Polycladida; family Euryleptidae; genus Prostheceraeus; species Prostheceraeus crozeri. The sequence continues at coordinate 35,423 of CAJQUW010005688.1, read as the reverse complement.
CTTCAAGGATGAGTGTGCCGGCAAACAGATAGGGGAGATGATCTTGCTTCGCCCCAAGATGTACTCCATGAAGCTAAAATCCTCAGAGCTTTCTATAAAACGGGCGAAAGGCATCTCGAAGTCAATCGTTAGAAAATTGACACATGAGGACTATCAAGATGCCTTAGATTCACTTAAAATTAAAAAAGTAGAAATGACCATTTTAAAATCTCAGTCGCATCAAGTCAGAACAACGACGTTTAGGAAACGAGGTCTCTCAGCTTGGGAAGACAAACGATGCTGGATGAGTCCTAACCACTCATTACCGTACGGTCACCCAGACACTCATCTACCTCCACCCAAGAGACAGAAACTTTCTCCTCCTCCGTCCGGCGATGTCTGATGATGAATGCTTCCTCTCTGTTGTGGTTGATGTTTTGCTTTTTACTCCATGGCGTTTTCTATGGGATGATGTGAGTGAGTGCCTTGTAACATGCGTCCAACTCCTGATCACTTCATATCATGACTTACATATCAACTGGTTTTTCCTGACGTTGTTTTCTCCCTGCACATGATGTCGGAAAAAGTAAAGTAAGTCCTTCACGAATGCTTTGAGTTGATACAAATGCTTATGTTTTAGTTGCGGATCTATCCAAATGTCCAAAACTTCGGCTAGAGCTGACCAGAGGTCTCCACTGATCATCGTATTTTCCACATAACAGTCCATGGGCTTCTATGTGGGAGATGAGCTTTAATTTGGAAGAAAAGTGATTCGGAGCAAGTCAAATACAAATCATGTGGATACTTAGGAAGAGGCTTAATTGAGTTCCAGATGTCTAAGGTTGATGATGACAGATGATCATCCTGAGCTTTTGCTTTTTGCCAATAGTTTCACTCAAAATTGATGAAAAGTAGAGCTCTAATAGAAGAAACGTGTGGATTTCTACATAGAATAATGCGGAAATAACCTTAACGACAGCTAACCAGAGTTCTTTATTGAAGTGATTTGCAATTGATTCTTCACGTAACAGAGAATGTCTTGTGAAGTCCTATTTTCTAAAATCACAGTGAAAGGCAATGATTTGACTGTTTTCTTTCAGACAAGCGGAAAGGAAAGTCGAAGAGATCAAGTGCAGGAAACTTGTCGAATGAACTTGCACCTTCTGCAGAGAATGGAGAAGGTAAAATGTGAATGATGTTGTTTTGCTGTGTCAGGTGATCGACGTTGGAATATTTCTAGAGATATGTAGACGTTAAGGTGTTCCCCAGGGCTGCCGTTGATACAGATTTCACCGGAATACCGTGTCTTTTATTTTCATGAGTGTTGAAGGGACGCTAAGGGGAGTCTCATGTTAATCAAAAAATATCTCACGTATTCATAGGACTATGGATATAAATTCTACATATATTTCTTTACATCAGAAATATCACAGGTAGGGTAGTCATGAACAGAAGTCTTAATTTCGTCAATCTACGAGTTATGTATAGAAACTGCGGTTCTCTTAAAAATGTGAAGTACATGTACTTGCCTACATGCCAGCTTTTTTTATAACTTGTGCGTGCAAGCATGTTTTTTCCATTTTTACCCAATTTGCGCGTGTTTTTCGTCTGTTTGGTTTGTAGTCTTACTTTTTAGATGATATATTACTATAGAAGGTATGAAGGATTCAATGTTGCTCGAACTATACAATAATAATTTAAGTGCTCCAAAAAAAATTTTCTAGTCTCGTAGATTTCACGCATATGCGAATTATAAGTTCAAGAGGAATCAAAAGTTTATCTGAGTTTAGTGCTGTTGGTGGGAAGTTTAATATTTAACTGAAATTTTGATAATAATGAAATGAGTAATAATAATATGCTGTATTTCGAAATGACAGACACAGCGATTGCAAATAATGAAGGAAGAAGATAAGAAGTCAATGAGAAGTAATACCACTATGAATCATTCGATGGATAAAGTTCTTTCCGTTGATCGGATTGATGGTCGCTCTCCGCAGTCGATGCAGCCTATGTCTAAGGTTCCTGCGATGTGCTGTTTCCAGTGGTAGAAGTCGATGAAGCACGTGTCCTCGGTGCTGAAATATTTTGTTTAACAGTCTTTTTGTACTTTTCTCAACTGTTTGCAACTATTGATGTTGGAACATTGTAGGAATGAATAAAAAGATGAAGTCATTGAAGCGTATTAAGGAATGAGGGTTGACCAGACTGATGAACATAAATGAAATATAAAAAAGCATCTTGGAAAAAGCAACATTTATTAATTATTGCAGGCGCACAACTTAGACGATTTGTCAGTAGTGTGTGTTGAAGTGATATTTGATGAATGTCTGTCGAAATTTCACTAACTTGCTAATTTCAAATCTCAAATTTACCCGGGCGTGACTGTAAGTTTAAATAGAGAGTTGTGTCCATGTTGAGAGATGTGAACTAGGTCTGCTGATGATTCCTGATATTGGATGAAATGGCATCTATTCAGGTCTGTTCCCATTTTTCAACTGAGGATGCAACTCAACGTCTGGTAGTTCTATTTTAATGATCATTTAGATACTTCATTTCTGAAGGAAGTATTGAATTAAGAAAGCTTGCATGTAGTATCTGTTTGCATATAGTCTAAATATGCAATGCTCGAACGTTTATTGCATGTAGCTAATCAACTTTTATTGTTCACTGATTTGTTAAGCTGTTCTTCATTGTTTTCACTATAGAAGAAAAAAGCCATGTTAGTTTTGACTTATATTTCTTCTATCGAGCCAATTACAAGCCTATGCCGGTATTACTGCACAACTATCTAATTCATGAAACTGAAGCCAATATCAGAAATACGAATAATTTCAAGAAAAACAGTAATTGACGTTTATAACTTCGGTTATGATTGAAGCACTAGCTATATTGAATTTGTCTCAACATTTCGTAGAAAATGCGAATTTATGAAAATCCTTGGTACCCTTTATCAGGAATTGATGAGCGCGTATTTTTTGTCTTATTAAAGAATCAAAACACTGCTCTTATCCTCTCTTTGAGGGAACTGACTGCATTCGGATAGTCGGAAACGTTGTTAGATATCCTCGTAATGACTGAAATACGTATTGACTGTCGCAATTCTTATTACGGCGTATCAGTAATCAAATGTGTGCGCGTAATCAAATGTAGTGACCCATACAAGGGTCAGGCTGTAAAAAGTGGTAGTTTCAGAGGAACGCCTAGTGACCCATATGCGGGTCCGCCTGTAAAACTGAAATACAAGGGTGTATGAATTTCAAAATATCACGAGATAATTGTCTATGCATTAAATTAACCTATATACAAAGAAATCATAATTATCGCAGGGTTAAATTAATTCCGGCAGAAATGGGCTAAAGAGTATAGCAGACAGCGACAGACAATGACTCAGTGAGACTGTGTGAACGACAGGCTGAATGGCGCATGGTGTTATAAATTTTGCTGTGGAAGAATCATTCTGACCGCGTAAAATGGCGTCTGGTAAGTTGTTGTTAATGATAGTAGGTTCATTCAACTTAAATCGTCAAATTTGCGCAACACCTAGTGAAAGGTCACTGCATATAATACAGTTGGTGTCTCATGAACATCTGTTTCTATATTTCAGTTAGCAAGAGTATAAATTTCAGTGCCAATTCATTTATGTTCAACTACATAGTCCACTAAAACTCATTGAACCCGATGTTCATTGTTGACGTACATCCCATTCATCTAGTTGATCTACACTGTAAATCGCTGGATACGAAAATTACATACAATTTGAAACTAACATCTGATACGAGATTCTCGCATGTTTACAGAGATCTGGTATATTTTTCATACCAAATCTCATTTACCTTCGTATGTGATTGGTATGTAGCGATACGAACTATTCTATCTGTGATTGGATGTTTTACACTGAAATACGAATTGTTGGTATGTTCTATATACGAGACCCGATGCAAATTCATCCTTATTCGTATGACCCTGGTATCCATTTGATATTTGCAGCTTTAAGTTACATAGCAAAAAAATGTATGTATTACATACTACTGTCAAATAACTTTTTTCAGTAATACCAGTCGCGAATATTTTTTGTTTGATAGAATGATATTTAACTAGATTAGATTTATTGTGAATTATATGTCAGCGAGATTGTCGTTGTTGCTACTTGTCTAGCAACATTAACAGGACGTTTAGTTAGGTCTACTTTATGAGCCAAGTTGATTAACGTCAATTCATTCAAACGATATCTTTCGTGCAGTCATGTTGACTTATATGTCTCAAACATAACTATTTTTGCGTTTAATGAATTATAATGTGTTTTTATTTCGGATTGATAATATGCCTTATTTCAAAATTACATGATGCACAATTGTTGATGGTTGAAATCTTATTGATTATTCATGAAATGCCTTAGACTTACGTGTATTAAAATCGAATTCAGTATTGAAAGAATGACTCTTGAATGTCATTATCTCACTACTTGCAGAACAGTAGTAACATTAGTGTGATCTTTATTGACAAAAGTCCTGAAATCAAGATACTTTGGAGATGGTTGATGATTTCCTGTAACATTGTGCTAGTATGGCTTTAGTATGTAAAGCATACCACATTTGAAATAACATACGAAAAGCATACAAATATATACCAAGAGAATACAGAAATATACCAAAAAAATATATTGGTATGCGTCCTTCGTATGTGATTGGTATTGAGCGATTTACAGTGTAGTATAAAAAATTATGACACATTCAACTGGATCAGTAAGTCGGTCAAATTTTTAGGCATATAGTGAAACTAAAAGCAATCACCATAAATGCAGACAGTGCGTTAATTTTTACCACGTGAACTATACATGATCAACTAAATAAATTTCGCAAAAATGATCCGGTTCAACCCAGTTTACCACATGAATGTCATAAGAATAGCTTCTTCCAAGTTGCGACGTTGAATAGTGAGCGTTCTTTAAGAACAGTTTCAGTAGGCCTATTTAAGAAAAAGGAATGGCAGCTGACGAAAGGTGGTGCATTATGGGAGTTAGTACTTTCATTTTAAGAAAATAAGCGGTTCTGCAGCCTAATTCAATCAGCTAATATAAAGTTGATTTTGTATTACCAACCCATGACCTGATTTGATGATGATTGATCAGGCATTAAATGACGTATTATTCACACGCAATGTTGCGTGTAAGTAACCGAATAACTGAGGCCCAGTTATTCCCCCGTGAAAGTGTGTGCCATCAGCCGAAACTATGCAGGGAGGTTATTTAGACGAGACAATTCGTCGAAATACGAATTATTTTGAACGGTTAAATTTTTATATGACATCATGATTACTGCCAAATATTCTGCAAAATATTTTTTAGCAATGATCGCTAGAAGCACCTACTTCTTAGAAGTGGATATCTGTTGAACAAGTTACTCATGATTCATCCACAGTAGGGCTATCTTATTCATATAGTACAGCTTGCCCTAATCGAATTCACCGGAAATTTTAGAGTTATGTATTTTGCACATCATTATCTGCTGAATCTGTCTCTTTAGCAATGAGCTTTCAATTTTAAATAAAATCGGTATGGTTGAGAACATTTTTTGGCATATCAGAAGATACAAATTGATGATCTTATATAATCTCTGTGAGTAGTCATATTCAAAAATTTCAAGCAGGCATTGATTACCTTGCTTCGTAGTTCGGGTGATGCTTTTTGACATCAGGTAAAATAGAACGAATCAGACACTGATGGTGCGAAATCTATTTATCTGCTCAATGATGGGCACTACAACATGATGATTTATGTCAGTGATTATTAATGTAGGTCTATGCATATGTATATGCACTTGTATCATAGGCTAGTGGGTATTAATGTAGGCGTACAGATAGACAACGTAAAGTTCCACAACACACCAAAAAAATTACAGACTTACATATCTAGTTGACTTCATCATAATTTATTGTACTATATCGATCGTCAAGTTAATCGTCCACCTATCACAGCGAATCTAACATCTACTTGTAATGACGTTGTTCGCTATTGCTTGTTATTTTATTTTTTATCCAAGCTTATAGCCAAAGCTTAATAATCAACTTATTATTAATTTAGAAAAGGTCTTCCTTCAACCAAAAAATATACTATATGAAATGCAAGTTTACAAAATAACCACCATACATCTTATTTTGTGTACAGTATACATTCATAGAATAAAGCATGCGTGTGTGCTAGGATGAAACAAAGATCTCTCATAAAGCAGAAAAATAGAAAGTGAAAAATATGAAGCCTTAAAATACTATTTTAAATTCTTCATTATGAGTGCCTACAAATCATCAAAATGTAAAGTTAACGCACTAATCTAAATGGATCGTTTCCTACAATCTGATGAAATACATAAGTTTTTTTGGTACTTATGGGTTATCTCTCCCAAATTTATTTAGAATCTGCAAGAATCGTCACCGAACTTCGAATACACGTACTTAAGCATATTTTATACCTACATGCAAAAGTCTATGCAGATCTGCAAGTACTTCTTGCATTAGAGACGATAACGTAAAGTGTAGCGATGTCAACAGCTTGATCTAACTTCGTCTGTTCGACGCATCATTGCTACTCGTGTATGCACTGTTCTCTCTATTTCTTAGTCTCATTCACTGCCATTTGAGGGATGTGGCGCGGTCATCATCGCTTCACGAGTTGTAGAGAAATGACTTTGTTGACCTCAAGAGCCTTCTGCTCAGACGTTGAGGTCACTGACAACTCGGATGAAGCTGCCGGCATCGCTGCACTTCAAGTCATCGCTTCTAATTCAAAAAGAACATATCCGATTTGCCAAAATTTGGTATGTGGCTAGAGATATCCTCACCTACGTGTGTTTACAGTTTTGTGACGATTGATTCATTTCTACGACTTTTGGACAAATTTGAAAACGTTGGGGATAACCCATAAGTACCGTTTTTTATTTGTGTTCTGCATTTGTAACATGAGTCTCATTCGCCTGACGATGACTGTCTGTGCCGTTCGAAAGGTCTCGCCTAAATAGACATTTTTACCGAAATATCACGGTTTTTGGCTTCCGTCAAATAGAAAATAATCAATCAAGTCGATTATTTGGCGAAAAAATGGAAGTATTTATTTCTAGTCCTGGCACTCGTTGAATGAAGAATGCAAGTGTTAATTTCAGGTTAGATGGGAGTGAGACCGCAACTAGTCAACCAACTGAAGTAAAATGATTGTAAATGTAGTTAGCACCAGTTAGCAACAACAATATGTTTAGGATAAAATTATACACTGTTGAATGTAGGATTGGAAACCTATTTCGCCGCCGCACTAGTTAAGTGTTTATTAACAAAGGAGAAACGTTGGTCTATTTTATATAGCTTTATAATATAAATTTCGTTGGAAGACCTTCTGTGAATTGATACAGCCTATAATATTCTGACCGATAAAATCAAATCTATGTTTGCCTAATTCAGTGTCGGATGTCCCAAATGCTTTAACTTGCTTCTGAATGTTTCGTGTTGCTTTCCTTTTTTTCTGTTGTGAATATAGTTTTATTTTTCAGCGATTTGCCGGAAGCCGAGGAACTATTGTGTTAATTGCTCAATATATTCAAATGCAATTAATACAAAGTATCTGCAGCTTAAGGCAGGAGCATCATTCATCATCTGAATGTTTCGTGTTGATTTCCTTTTTTTCTGTTGTGAATATAGTTTTATTTTTCAGCGATTTGCCGGAAGCCGAGGAACTATTGTGTTAATTGCTCAATATATTCAAATGCAATTAATACAAAGTATCTGCAGCTTAAGGCAGGATCATCATTCATCATTTTTCCTTATTTTCATCAGACCTGTCACTAACTAACAATCAATATTTTAGTGATCATTTTAGTCAATTGAAATCTAAAACTGATCAATGAATGTATGCACAACTGGTTATCAACAAGAAGATGAAGTATTTATAGATTCCAGACAAAGATTACAATATGTTCAGTGGGCAAAAGTTGGCAAATGCATTAATATAGGAAAACAATCATATAACACCCACATCAATGTGTACACAATGTGCAGATAAATGAGTGGTTTACGGTCGCACCTTAACAATCAATTAATTTCTATGCTATTCTCTGACATTCTAACGATAGAAATGGAACTTCATCTATGTTTTTGTCTTCCAAACGTTTACGGATAACTATGCGATTTTTCACTGATTCATACCACCTTTGACATAGCTATTCAGTCCCTTCCATTTAATAATTCAATGGTCTTCTGTTACCAATTGAGATATCAAATAAAGCTGCTTATAAGAGCTGGCGAAAAAGTAATATCATAGATGTCCCCACAAATCATGCTTTGATTGCATACTTCACTTATATACTTACTTTGGTTCGCACAAATGCTTCTTCAGAGGTCCTTACGAGTAGAAATCTGATGGAGAAAGGACCGGGCTTTATGAGGACGGGAACCATTAAACCAGCATCATTGATGGCATGTTACGCGATACCGGATGTGTGAGAAGGAACGTTGTAATGAAGAAAACAATAGGGTAATGAACGGCAGGGTTAGCAGCCGGGGCCGGGCCGGCGGCCGGTGCATTCAAAACTGGCTGGTCGAAGGCCGGCCTATTTAAAATTCTGATGCTTTCATGGTCATTGAAGATCATGAGCGTGTAGATGAGTAATACTACGTGTGCGTTCCAAAGTAACCGCATGAAATTTTTGATGAGATGAATGTAACTCCGATATCTGAGACTTGATGAAGGACTAGCATAATAATTTAGGCTATCACAGGACTTGACGTTTCTTAATAGCATCAAGGATTTAATTGTCTTGTACCATGTTGACCCTTCTCGCAATTATTCACTCTCAGGAAAGTTTAGAGGATGCCATTTCTTGTTATTTACTTGGTCACAAACTCTAGTTCCGAGGCGACCGACATTTGTTGCTACGATATTGAGCAACATGAGGACGCGGGGCAGTGATGCAGTTGGTGATGTCGGCAGTTAACAAAAAGGCCTGAAAAAGCACCGGCCGGCCTGAATGCTGAATTCTTGTGCTCCAGAATAGCATTAACTATCCAGCATTGCAAATTCCATTTGATGCATTGTCTTCCTCTGTATCTATTGATAACCCTGAAAATTCATCAGAATAATCAAACTTTCGCATGTTTTTTTTTAAAATGGGCCTGCAGACCAACAAAAAAACGAAAACTTATTAAAACTTGGCCTACCATCCCAACCTACATATGCCAAATTAATGATCCATCATGTCAGCATTGAAAGATTTGCAATTTTTCTACATTAGTTCGGAAACTTATTGTACGCACGACGTATATTGCAAATCGAATGCTAAATATCACAGCCTCATATTATACAAGTATTATCCTCATATTATCCTGTTTTCTATTGACCATCGTTATCTTACAGAAGGTAGGAAAAGCTCACAGATCTAGTTATAAGGATAGGTGACGAGGTAGCATGCGAGCATGAAGGTCTAATCACTTGATTCCGAAAGTCAGGCCAAATACGCACATCGTGCATAACCTTGACGCCGTCACACTCCGATATCTATGAAATTGTTGTTTGCATTTGCCAAACAATCGGAAGGTTGTTAATAAGAGTTTACCTGCTTCAGCGTCTGTCCCACAGAGACATTCATCTTATTAGATCTTGGAAATGCTTGACTCACTTGATTTGAACTACATTCAGTCATTCTTTGAGGGTTGAATAACCGACTGTCAACAATAGCTAGATGCAAGTCAAAGATCCTTGACCAGGTGAGACTGTTGCTCCGTTATTATACAACTTTTGCTTGATCTTCACGAATACTGAGCTTTGGGTGACCATCGCATCATCTTGGTGGGCTTCTTCAACTGCTCTAGCAGCGCTTTTGTCGACTACTTCCAGTGGCGTCGCGTGTGCCCAGACCATAGGCCTTCACTCGGCATTAGAATACTATTTCTATGCCAGACACTTTTTATGCTACAACATTTATTTTCATAAAAGTTGAATTTTTAATAACAATTTTCCGAACATTTTTAAGGTCAAGTGAATGTGCACATGAGAAGTGATTGCTCACGTCTCTTAACCGCCTTACTCAAGGAGCTGAGATTACTATATCCCCTCTCTGTCCAGACCACATTTTCTCGAGAAAAAAGGAGGCAAGGCCAACAGTTTCTTGTGTTTCTCATGGCCGGTCAGCCGCTCACATGTTTGAAATTCTTATGCATTAAAATGTCTTGTGTATTTCTTATTTCTTTCTCTGTGAGTACTTTCAATTTTCATATCAGGTGTTGACCTATCCTGCTTGACGACTGTCATCTTTTCAGTATATTCCCTTCGGACAAAAGGCGTGATTATGACCTCATCTGCAGTACTGAACATAGTGTCACATCAATCGCGTATAAACAAATTATGGAATTCTACCGAATGTGGGTGTTCGAGTCAGATGCATTACTCTGCATTCATTGGAGAGCGCTCATAATCTGATCGAGTCTTGTCTGAACGTCGGCCATCTGCTACTGTTGACGTAGTGGCCTCTCTGACATAAAGCGAATCCAGGAACAATTGGGTTGCGCTTCCCTTACTATATTTAAATACCGCGCCTCAATCAAGAATCGCGTAGAAATTCATTGGAAAAATTGGAGAAGGCAAAGCATCATGTCTATTGGAAAAGCCAATATTGGCGCGGGCGCGTGCGCTTACTGCCCCACACGCACACAACTTTCTTTCACTCTGTCTGAACACACGACCAGCTTGTGTGTCTAATTGTTCGAAGAAAACAGCTGTGAATCGAGCACGTGCTGCAAAACTGTTCAATGAGGTTGAGCGTCTGACTTCGAGACGGAAAGCTGTGCACAGCTGTCACGAGAAGCTATCGAATTTAAATGAATGATGACACTTTTCATTTTTATAATTGCTGGAAAATTATTTTTGACGATTCGCCGAAGGCCTCGCAGGTACGGAGAAGACACCACTGACTACTTCATATCTGTCGGCTACAAACTAAACAACAAAGACATTAGAAACATAGTGCTTCTTAAAAATTTGATGTTATATAGTCAAAGGCAGTGGAACATGTTCATATCCTTTGAATATGGTGACTGCCGATGCACCCCAACATTTTCAATATTTTGCTTTTAACATATGATTAAATCAAGAGTTCCTAACAAAGTGCAAAGTATTTGAGTCCACAAACCTTAGGAATGTTAGAAAAGTGTTTGAGAAAATCAAAATATTTAAAATGCCCAAAATATTCAAAGTTATTTTTAAAAATATTTTTCCGCACCTTAGTCATCACAATTAACCCATTAAACGCGGTGGCATATACGGAGGGCACTCCAAAAGTTTTGCAATTCGATATGTTTTTGGCATTTAAAATTGAAAACAACGACATTTTCCAGTTAAATTCATCATTTCTATTTCATGGAAAACAAAAATCAAGTCAGAGTCCTTCAAAAAAGCCCCCTGGAACTGAATACATTTATGAGCTCGATGGAGCCATTTGTCCATGAAAGTTCCAAATTCCTCAAGCGGAATGTTCTCGATCGCCTCCACTGCAGCTTCTTCTAGGGCTTCATCCGATTCGAAACGTCGGCCTTTCAGCATCCGCTTCATGGTAGGAAAACGCCAGAAATCGCAGGGGGCTAGATCCGGCGAGTAAGGAGGGTGTGGAAGGGTAGAAATCCCTTGTTCACTGAGGAACTCCCGCGTTGCAGCGGCGGTGTGAGGTGGAGCGTTATCGTGGTGCAGCTTCCGACCTCACATTCCTGTTCGTGGTGGTCGTTTCCTTACATTGTCAATTACCACAGGCAGACAGTTCTCTATGTACCAACGGGCAGTGACTGTGGCTTGGCCCTCCACTTTTACCATTGCGATCACGCCTTGGGAATCGAAGAAGATAACGAACATCCTCTTCCCCTGGGAGCGGGATCGCCGAGCCTTCACAGGTCGTTGGCCACCTTCAGGAACCCATTCAGCAATACTGCGTTTGGTTTCCACGTCGAAGTGGTAGAGCCAGGTCTCGTCTCCGGTGATGACCTCAAATCGCCGCTGGTTTCTCGAGTTCTCATAGCAGTCGATCAGGAAACGGCAAAAATCCAGTCAAGCACGCTTTTGTGAATCCGTCAGCACGTGGGGGATCCATCGAGCGCAAAGCTTCCTCATGCGTAGGTGTTCGTGCAAAATGGTATCCACTGCCGCCGATCCAATGTTCAAGTGGCTGGCTATCATGGCCTGCGTGATCCGAGGGTCGTCATCGATCAGGTTCTTTGCGGCAGCCACATTCTCCTCAGTCACTGCTGTTGGTGGTCTTCCACTTCGAGGGTCGTCTTGGAAGTCTTCCCTGCCGGCCTGAAACCCGCGGTACCAGCGCGTGACTGTGGCGTAGGAAGGAGCTTGGTCCCCAAAAGTGGGGTCCAGCTCGCCATGAGCTTCAAGTGCAGACAACCTGCGCTTGAAGCAGTACCAAATTAGTAACCTGGTCTGCTCGCGTGTCAATTCCATGGGCAGTGACTGCCTTCCAGCCAAATCACTGAAGTAGATAAAACCAACGATCAATTGTGATGAACTATGATCATGAAATCAATAGATTCTTGCGGTGCTGTCGGCTATTGAATGAAACTTTCATATGAAAACCGAAGAGTGTTAGGCAACTTCGCCTTCTAGTCGAATTGCAAAACTTTTGGAGTGCCCGTATATAGGCCGGGTAACTTGCCTCCATTTATGCTTCATTTCAATCGTGAAAACTCGTTTTTCGGATCATTTCTTTTTGACAAAACATAACTTAGAACGATGTTCAAGATTTGTGACATGCAATCACTTTTTCCATTTTATCCATTTGGCGGGAAATTCAAATTGTTTTTCAAGATGGGCGAAGAATTTCTTCGTTTTGGTAAGTTGAGCAAAATATTCAATTTTGAGCTTTCATAATCTTTTCGTGTCCATGTATATTTCATTTGGCGTATATTCTAGCCTTGTGCACCAGTCTGATATTCAAATTCGACTTAGGTTTAACCCTCAGAGAACTGAGCTTTTTCACACCCTCTGAGACCTGAGGGGGGGTCCAGTAGACCCCTTTAACATATTCTTAGTTTACCTGCTTAAATCGATATCAAAGCATTAGGAAAGTTGATTTTAAGTAAAACAATGATGTTTGCGTACATCAGGTTGGTATAACGAATCCATTGAGTGACTTTCAGCCTTCTCAGTAAACACGTGCGAAAATATGGTGTTTTTGTAAGTCAACCACATTTAGTACAGCATCATTTGTACTAGGAGGCGGCTTTACGATTTTTTGTGTCGCCATAAAGCCTCAGATAGTTGATTTTGATGAAATTGATTTAATTCATGCAGCTAATCCTTTCCATTTGTACATTCCTTCAAATTTATCCAAAGCTATCAGAAATAGACCTAAAATGAGTCAAAATTGCTGTACTTCTAGAATCAAAAACAGCTGTGGAGATCTCAAACTTATCATTACTGCTGTGAAAAGTCTGTCATCAATCAGTTTTTGGTGCTCAATTATGAATATAATGATAGCTTTCATTTCGGACATCGATTTATGTCGAGTTGTTCATATAGGCCAACCAGTCACGCGAGATCATGTGCGAAAGCAAAATATTCACATTTTGCGATCTTCCAACACATTGCACATCTACGAGCATGATGCAAACAATGAATAAATGACTTTCACTCTTTATACACCATCGTGGACATGTTCGAAATCATTTTTCATCTAATTACAAAAATTTTGTGATGGAATTTCTACACCCTTTGAGACCTGAGGGGGGGTCCAGTGGACCACCTTGGCCTATCTGGCATACTTCAACTGATTCAATTGAAATGAAATAACACATGCAGATTCACTGCCAGAAATGATGATTTTGTATGGGCTTGAGTGGTTGATATATCGTCAGCGTAAAAAATGAAATAGAAAAATGTGGCTCCGGGGTCCACTGGACCCCCCTCAGGTCCCTGAGGGTTAAGTTGTGGAGCCAGGGTAAACCAGATGTTCGGATTTGAAAAAAGCAACGTTAAGCCAAATCACGATGCATTTCGCTTACCACCGGTAAGCATGGTCACGTTCTGATATTACAAAATCGAAATGCATCGTGATTTAGCTTAAATTTGCTTTTTTCAAAACCGAATATCTGGTTTATTCAAAGGGTCACAGGGTCTATTCAAAAATTCGACTTAGTTCAGTATAGCAATGCAGCAATACGTACTGGAATATATATATGCCATCGCATAATCCGGTACTGTGAATGTCAGAATAAATATCTCTTTCAGATGAAAATACCTCAGCGATTCGTGCGCTGCATGTTATAATTAACGATGCAGAGGCTGATAATTCGATATATCCCCGTTATGAGATGGTGAAGACGGTGCAGAGACAGCGGTAAAGTGGCCGTGACGATTATATATGTCAAGTAGGCCTAATTTCTGATTGTACCCACTAATATGAACATATCTATCGAATGCCCCGTAGTGACACTTGTCTAACAGCAAAATCGTGAGCTATCAGTTTGTTTGGCTCTTATGTTATCTTGGATTATGCAAATCTTGTGCAAAGTATTTTAGGTAGTTAACGAAATGTGAGATCAGGATTGACATCAGTAGGCCTACCCATGGCTTGAAAACGATGGACACACTCTGACCACACTTGCGCCACTATTTGCTTGAGAAGCTTCGTAGTTGCTATTACTATAACTTTCTACTCCTAGTGTAAACCAGCATATTAATTTTTTTGAAGACACAACATTTGCTTATTGTCATAGTGAAAAATCCACTTTTTTCTCTCCTTCAGAGTTTATTGACCAAGTTATGAGGTTATTTACAATAAAATAATTAAAAGGCCAACGCTTCGTGCCACTGACACTTCGATGGGCCGACTTCTGGCAGAAGTCGATTTTCAATCATTTCAATCATTTCAATCAGTCGATAAGCCTGATTTTCAAGCTTGCACGGTGCAGCATGCGGAAGCTGTTTTCAATCATTCTCTTCTATTTCAGAATAGCAACCAATATATGGCGCCCACTGAAGTTAATGATCACAGTCTAGATGAGGAAGACAATTATAAACTCTAAAAATTATTAAAAATAATTGCATTGGAGAAACCGGATATCAGAATTTATCGGTGGCAATGCGCAACGATGGTAGGCCTATATACCATTGGATAGTCACACATAAGCAGCTGCTACGCTAAAGAGAAAATTACTGATATAAGTGCATGTGTGCAATGCATGTGTATTTGCATGAGAGTTTTAGAAGCTGTTATACAATGCTGTGAAATCTGTTGCATATCATGCAACAATAGCACAAATTATTTTTGAGTAAAACTACGAATAAAAATTGTAAATTATTCATTGTTCTTTTCTGAATTCGATTTACATGTAGCCTACATGTAACTGAAAAATATATCAATGCAGTTGATATGAATAACGGATGTGCTAAATGAAATTTGAAATTCACAAGCAAGATGCTTGCACCAGACAAATTGTTCTTATTGCAGTTTTCAATAGTTCAGTGTTTCAATTTTGTCTTTTATTGTCAAAACCAAATTTTGCTACTTTTTAGGAGTGGTGGGACGCGATGGCATATATAAATATATATTTTTCCCGAAATCTTTTGTTTCAAGACTTTGGGAAGAACTGAAATCACAACAACAAACTGTTAATCAAAATAGTGAGACACACTCTTCCCATAAAAACACATTTTTTGCACTGCCTTATGTGCGAGGCATATCAGAAACAGTGGCCCGAAAATTTCGTCAACATGACATCAACATCGCTCATCAACCAACAAGCACAATTCGTTCAATATTTGTTAAACCGAAACGTAAGAACTCAGACTTAGATAAACGCAACGCAATATATAAAATACCATGCCAAAATTGCAATTCAGAATACATTGGACAAACAAGCAAACAACTAACTGGAGACTCGCATTCATGAACACAGGCTGGCAGTAAGAAGAATTGATCCGAGATCACAAATTTCGGCACTCATTCAAGAAGCAGATCATCATTTTAACTGGGAACAAACCAAAAGTTTGAATACATCTCAACATCGCCATGGACGACTATTTATGGAAGCATGGTACTCCAACAATAACTCTATCAATCGCCACATTGATCTTGATAATATCTATGTTCACCTTCGTCAACAGTTAGTGTAATTAGGATAGCTACATTTCTATATTCTTTTATCAGCACATAAGGTACAAAGGACTATATTAGCATAGTTTCTTCATTTTCATATAAATTTCAAAATAATGTTTTGTAATCTTTCTATTACCTTATTACCTGATGACGTATTGCAGTTGCAATCTCGAAAATTTGTGAAAATAGATTTATTTATCTTGATTGAGCCATTTTCACAAAAAATATATATATATATATACAGATTGTTTCATAAAAAATGGATCACCCTTAAACATCGCCTTAACTTCAACTTTGTCTAACTCCGCCAAACTTGAACGAATTTCACTGAAATTTGGAAGATATGTCAGTTGTGTTTACTAATATCATTGTTGGAAATTTCAAGCATGAATATTGAGTTGTTTTCCTGTTATAGATAAAAAAAGTAGTAGATAATTTGATCTTCATTTAGCAATGTTACACAAAATCATACCTCACTGTTATAAAATTACATTTGTTTCCTTTGTTATGTAATATGTTGTTCTACAAGCCAAAAGCTATCAAGCAAAACAAAAATAAAGAAAATCGGTCAATCAGAGCCAGTATAGCACCATTATTCATCAACAATAATGTAACTGCTACATGTGATTAACTGGACTTCATGTTCCATAGCTTCCTGACTTCGTTGCGGTGGTGTTGGCAGCACTCCTGATTGTTTTAAGCTAGAAATCTATCTCTTACCGGTTGAAAACAATACAAAGCACAAATGAACAATAACGAGATCGCATTCACAAAAGGCAAAGTCTCAGCCTTGCTAGAACTAGGGTTTTCTTTGCGAGCTACAAGCAAGCGACTAAATGTCCCTTACACAAATGTTCATCGATGGCATAATGATGATTTTCGACTCTGTCGTAAAGAGGGCTCTGACCGTCCACGCAAAACATCCAAACGTAGAGACCGCCTAATTTTGAGATTTGTTAAAGTTGATCCAAGTCTCTCGTTAACTGAGATGGCTGCACCAGACTCGTCTATTTCTAAGTCCACTATTCGTAGAAGACTTATTGAGTCGAATTTCAAGAGCTGTAAGAGGCCCTCTCAGATTGAATTATCAGATCAGCATACAAAAAGACGTCTCAGATGGGCAATGAGTCATTGTCACTGGCGAAATCAATGGGATCGGGTTGTCTGGTCTGATGAGGCATCAGTCCGTCTGAAGGATAGTGATTGTCGATTCAGATTATGGATAAAATCTGATCAGGAAATTCCGAGACATTTACATCGTCCCCGGGTACAAGGTGGTGCGACTCTACTGATTTGGGCTGGCATTTGGACCAATGGCCGCTCTGAACTTCACATACAGCAAGGAACCATGAATTCTGAACGCTAAGTGAATGTTTTACGAATGAACATTGGCCAAATGACAGATCAACTTGGTGATCCATCGACTTGGTTATTTATGGATGATAATGCTACGTGTCACAGGAGTATAGTATAGTCAACTTATGCAAGTCTCAATTAGGGCTTAGGACATTATCTTGGCCAGCTCGTTCTCCTGATCTGAATCCCATAGAAAATGTATGGAGCATTCTAAAACGTAACGTTCGTCGTTCACTGCTACCTACAGATGGCGTATCACAACTTACGTCACTGTTAAAAAGAGAGTGGAGAAAGTTAGATCAGTCAAAAATCAACGATATCATCGAATCAATGCCTAAACGAATTGGTAATGTCATTGACAATAAGGGTAGGGCCACAAAATATTAGCTTCTTAAGAACCGTTACTGTATCATAGCTTATCAGATTATATAAGGACATTTAAATATATTAGGAACATGAAATAACATGAAAAATGCTTTCTGTATCATACTTACGTTTTTTTTTAGTCAAATTTTAGGATGATCCACTTTTTATGAAACAGACTGTATATGTCATCTTCGAATTCGATCCGAAATGACTCGTATCCATTCTACATGTGAAAATGTTCATGTTTCGTGATGTTTCAAGCTATGTTCATTGATATAATTCGAAATGTCCAATAGCTTGTCTATGCTCCTAATGTATTTCCGATTTATGACATTTGCGATGTATGATCAAAGAAAATCTATGGCATCGTTCTGATATCGATAGCAGAATAGACAAATATATGTATTATCATGAATACATATATCTGCAAAAATATGCCTATGTATGCGATATTACTTTTTGTACCTCACTTTTTGTACATTACTATTTCCATTAGATCTATCCATTATGTTATCTCTTTTGTCTTCTGCGGGGCATGCACAATCTTACTTATTCTTTGTTATTAGGTTAGTGGTGGTTATTTTAGTTAGGGTATTTTGCTATTCAATCCATTGTTTTATTATGTTCTTGTTTAATACCTTTGTTACTGTTGCTGTCATTATCACTATGGATCCGAGCTGGCCAAGTCAAGTGATGCAATTGGTGAAGTGAAGACTATTAACGCGTAGAGCTGAAGTATTCAAGGATGTCTTTAGCAGTCACAAAGTCGGAAAACAGAAAGTCTTCAAAGTCTTCTGTCAGCATCAGCAGGAGAGGACGGGCAGCAGTGACCATCCAGGACAACGGCAGCGCGCAGTTGTGACAGAAATCACGTGTTTGCCTTCGCGTTCAGCTCTACGCGTTAATAGTCTTCACTTCATTTCACCAATTGCACCACTTGACTTGGCCAGCTCGGATCCATAGTGATAATGACAGCAACAGTAACAAAGGTATTAAACAAGAACATAATAAAACAATGGATTGAATAACAAAATACCCTAACTAAAATAACCACCCCTAACCTAATAACAAAGAATAAATAAAATTGTGCATGCCCCGCAGAAGACAAAAGAGATAACATATATATTCCTGTATTTTCCTGGTGACGTATAATAATACATGAACCATTATTTATTTTCTCCATTATTTTGTCTTGGGAATAATTAAAAGATTACTAACTTGTAACATATTTTGGGGGCTCAGCCGGGATACTAGGTCTAAATAACCATTTAAGGCCTATTAATCAAAATCTGGGTTAAGTTAGCGAGATCATTTCTTTTTTTTAATTCGTTTTGCTCAGGAGTTTTGCAGAATACTTTGTATTTATATATCTTCTTCATTGCATGCCCATTAGGTCTTGTGTTTTTATTGAGTTTTTCTTAATGTATTAGGATTAAAATAAAATGAATTCTAACGACGAATCAAATGATGAAAGAGAAGAAAGAAGACTCAATAGAGAATTTAGCGAGAAGAAGCTAAGCGCCTTGAAAGGAAGGAGCAAAGAGAATTCGAATTAAAACAAAACGAATTTGAGCTAAGGCAAAAGGAACTAGAGTTGCAGAAATTGCGAGTTGAAGGGGATATTCAGCTGGCAAAGTTGGAGTTGGAAAGGTCAAAGAGAAGCAGCAAGGATGATATTAGCAAAAAAGTTTCCCTGGTCCCAAAATTCAACGAAAAAGAAATCGAAGAATCCTTTTATTGCTTCGAGAGAATAGCAAAGAACGCTCAATGGTTAGAGGCAGATTGGACAGTACTCCTACAAACTGCGTTAGTCGGAAAGTCCAAAGAATTTACACGTCTCTTTCTGACGACGATGCGAAAGACTACAAACTTGTGAAGCAGGCAATTCTACAAGCATATGAAAAGGTACCAGAGGCGTACAGACAAAAGTTCCGAAAGTGGAAAAGGTTATCAAACCATACGTAGCATGTCCGACTATGACCTCAATATTACAGAAAAACAGGCCTTATGCAGAGGCTTGAAATTTTGTACTGCCCCTCGTATTTATCAGCCAGCTGTCGATGCTGAATTTGAGCAGTATTACAGTCAATTAAAAACTACTGAGGGCATTGAAGAGCATATGACTAAAGTAAAAGCAGAATTAGTATCCATCTCTAAAGATTTTTCTCGTCACAAAAAATATGAAAACCCACTTAATTCCAACCACTTTCAGGCCCTAAATAATTTGCGCAAAAATAATGACATCGTCATTTGCCCTCCAGATAAGGGTAACGCTGTAGTAGTTTTAAATAAAACAGATTATGTCAGGAAAATGCTTGATATCATCAGCGATACTCAAAAATTCCAAATTGATGAGGTTGGAGTTGATCTCACCTCAAAAATAGAAAGTCAAGTGAATTCTTGCATAAATGACCTCATGAGAGCTAATGCTATTTCACCAATTATGGCCCATAAGCTTAGATCAAAAGGAACTTGCATTCCAAGAATGTATGGGCTGCCAAAACTTCACAAAGCTAACTCGCCTCTTAGACCAATATTAAGCATGACTAATACACCCACTCATAAGCTCGCTCAATGGCTTGCTAGTATTTTGTCACAAATTCGTGACGCAGTAGCAAAATTCACTATCAAAGATTCTTTCGATTTTGTAAATCGCCTTCGTTCACTACAGCTAAATAACAAGCAGTTTTGCTCTTTCGACATTAGCTCGCTTTTCACGAATGTCCCCTTGATGGAGACAATCGATCTCATCGAAAATATACAAAACAAATTCAATATAGAACTTCCGATCAGCTTTCCAAAATTAAAAACTCTAATTTTGATTTGTACTTACAACATTCAGTTTCTTTTCAATGGAAAATATTACTTCCAAAAGGACGGAGTTGCTATGGGCAGTCCACTAGGCCCTATTCTCGCTGACATTTTTGTTGGCTATGTCGAAAATTATATTTTCAGTAAAATTAAGAATAACAGGCCCCTTCATTACTTTCGCTTCGTTGATGATACTTTTGCCGTTTTCAGCATTGACGCTGACATCCCCAAATACCTTTCGGACGTAAATAATTCTCATCCTAATTTGTATTTCACATGCGAATTACCCCAAAATAGGAAACTATCTTTCCTTGATGTCAATATAATTAAAAACGACGATGATAGCTTTTCTACTTCTGTATTTAGAAAATCCACTTGGACAGGCTTATACCTGCACTTCTTCAGCTTTGTTCCTGCGTCTTACAAACGCAATCTTGTTAAAAATCTTTTTGATCGTGCACGGCGTATTTGTACTGCAGATCAATTATCTTCTGAGTTTAGGCTTATTCAGGAAACGTTGCAGTCCAATGGTTATCCATCCCCATTCATCGAGAAGTACAGCAAACCAAGATCCTGCAAAGAAGACTGCTTACCTGATGGTGCTGTTCCTGGGCGAGAGATTCTCGAACGAAGTCAGAGCCAAAGTCCGTGCGGTAGCTGCTCTAGCTTTTCCAGCTATCGAGCCGAAGGTCGTGTTCATGACAAGAAGGGTTCCGGTGCGATCACTGAAAGACATGCTGCCACTCAATTGTTCGTCTGACGTCATCTACCAATTTAATTGTAACTGTGGAGACAGTTATGTTGGACGGACTGAACGGTGGTTGGCAAAACGAGTGGACGAGCATCTTCCGACATGGCTGATGAACAAAAGACCTCGACCAAGATCATCAGAGCCTCCCAGCAGTGCTGTTGCAAGACACGCTCTCAATTGTCCGCAGTTCGACGTCACACGTACAAAGATGTCGTATTTCAAGAAGGTCGCCAAAGCTCGTCACACAGTGTTACTTCCATTCCTAGAGGCGACAATTATCAACGTCACAAGACCTCAACAAAAGCAAACAGTGATGACGCTCCAGCTACCGTGGTTCTGACTTTTGACTTTAGCTCACTTACTTTCTTTTATTTCAATTTGTATATAAACGTTTTACCATGATTTGTCTGTAAATACGACGTACCGCTTGACGACAGTCGTCGAAAGGCCTCGCGGAATATATTTAAATGATGAAACAGCTGTTTTGTCTATCCTTCATCTCAAATACGTAGTTGTATTGAATTCGCTAAGGAACTGCAAATGCTTATGGATAAATGGTGTGCTGCTGAACAGGTGGAGTCCGTCGACGATTTACGAGAATTAATAATCTTGGAACAACTCCGAAATAGCTTAAGCCATGACGTTCGTACGTTCATTGATGAAAGGATGCCCAGCATGGTAAATGAAGCCGCGAAGCTCGCCGATCAATTTGAACTTACTCATCGCTGGTCAAATCAAGGGACTCATTTACAAAAGAAAATAAAACAAGGAAACTTTAAATCAGATACAAAAGAAAAGTTAAGAAAAGAATCTGAAACTGAAACTGACTTCAAAGGGAGGATTCCAAAATGCAGTCATTGTCGTAAGGTCGGACACACTGAAACAAAGTGTTGGTTATTACACGGAAAACCTAAGCAAATGACAAATCGGTCTCCGTCTTGCAAAAGCAGGAAATTCTAGATATGTCCAAACAAGAAAATTGATTGATGAGGGTCGAAACGCTTTCTGTACAAACGGGCTGATTGGAAATAGCGAAAAGGATATGTGCAACATAAAAGTATGGAGAGACACAGCGGCATTTCAGTCACTTTTACTAGAAAAATCGTTGAAACATCCAGAAAACTCTAACCTTGGAATATCAATTCAAATAACTGGAATTGGAGGACCTCAGATAGTTCCGCTACACAAGGTGTTCCTTAAATCCACGGTCTTTGATGGCTTCGTGATTGTTGGTCTTGTTCAAGAGTTACCCATCACAGAAATTGACTTGTTATTGGGAAAAGATGTAGCAGGATCTCAAGTAGTTGAGAGAGTGGATGATCAAACCAACCATGACAAAGAATTCAAAGAAAGCACAGACCAGAAGGAAGCCTCAGTCCCGTCTGAAACTGATCAAGCCTTTGCCGAATTGTGTATGATAGATACAACTGTAAATGTTTTCACTAGGTCACAAATGAAGGAAAAAGAAAAATTAGAGAAAGAGGTCATACCAGAAATGCAAATCGATAGATTTTCTTTGATTGAAGAACAGAAAAATGATGGAAGCTTGAAAAAGTATTTCGAAGAGATAAGTCATGGAAATGAAAAGAGTCAAATTAGATTCTATCAATTAAACGGCGTACTGATGCGACGATGGAGGCCACTAGGTGAAAATTGGCGGGAATCGAACCAAATAGTTCTGCCCAAGAGATACAGAAATGAGATATTGAGTTTAGCCCATGAGAATTGTTTAGCCGGACATCTCGGAATTAACAAAACAAAATACCGCGTCACTCAACACTACTTTTGGCCTGGAATGAATCAAGATATATGTAAATTCTGCAAAAGTTGTCATAATTGTCAGGTCACCGGTAAACCGCAAAACAATCCTCCAAAGGCACCGTTACGACCAATTTCTGCGTTCGAAGAGCCGTTTAACAGAATTCAAATCGACAGTGTGGGACCAATGCCTAAAACTAAAAAGGGGAATCAATACCTGCTCACGATATTTTGTATTTCCAGCCGATTTCCGGAAGCAATACCGTTAAGAAACATAACAGCGAAATCAGTAGCAGATGCATTGATAAAGTTCTTTACAATCTTCGGTTTACCTCGAGAAATACAATCAGATCAAGGAAGTAATTTCCTCTCAAAACTTATGAAACAAGTTACGAACGAGCTTGGCATTAAACAGACGTTCTCCAGCCCATACCACCCTGAGTCACAAGGTGCTATTGAAAGGTTCCATCGAACGTTCAAGACTATGTTGAGGACATACTGCCACGAAACAAACAAGGATTGGGATCAAGGTGTACCTTTACTGTTATTCGCTTTAAGAGATACTGTTCAAGAGTCAATCGGGTATAGCCCTTTTGAACTGCAAGATAATGCAAGAGAAAGAAATTTCGATGTGGGCGATGATGTACTTGTTCTACTGCCAACCATGGGTAACCCTTTGACTGTGAAATACTGCGGACCTTATAGAGAGAGAGAGAGAGAGAGAATCGTATATTTTCATGAAATGGAAATCGTACATTCAAATACATAATAGCGCAATGATGCTCAAATTTATAACACAGAAAACTGAATCACTGTTCTGAGAAACCAAAGAAAAATAAATAAGTAAAATAAAAATATGAACAAATCACGGAAATAAGTTATACATGAAGTTACAAATAATTGACTATACAAAGTTTGCTCTTGCACAAAACCATGGGAAAAATGAGTTCAATCTTCTGTTGGTTGACGAAAAAGGCATACAAAAATGATTCGATCTCGGGAGACGTTTTGGAACAAGATGATGAAGGGGATGGTTAACCTCAGACTCACATTTGAAAAGAAAACTCAGACCTCGTGTCTGCAAGACAGAGGAGAGTGATGGAAACCGGTCACACGTACATCCTCGACCACAAATCAATTTATGAGCACGGTTTTGAAAACGTTCGAGACTCGATAACAGGCCCACAGGTAAATTTCCGAAAGCAGGAGAAGCATACAGTATAAGGGATGTCACAATGGAGTGATACACAATTATGAGTTCGCCTTGTGATATAATCGGCTTCAAACATCTTATGATGTAGAGTCTACGAGCCGCGCGCTTCAAAATGTCACAAATTTGAATGTCCCAGGACAATGACTTCGAAAACATGAATCCGAGGATGCAGAGCTTATCTCTTGTTGAGAAGACAGACGTCGTAACCTGGTTTTGAGGCAGTACAGATCGCTGAATTAACATTTCATTGCATTTCATCATGTTAAGTTTTAGTCCTGCACTAACGAACTTTTCTTTGATGTATGCCGATGTCAGAAGCTGTTGAGATGGCGTTTCGATGCTTTCAACAAGTGTGATGTCATCCGCGTACTTGACGCACTGAACCAAGTCAGACTCAAAATCAATGGAGCCCATAAAGGATGCGAACAGCAGTGGTCCGAGAACCGATCCTTGTGGGACGCCTGAAGTAGCAACCACACGTCGACCAAAGTTATTGTCTATTCTCACACTAAAGTTCCTTTGAGAGAGGTATGTTCTCAGCCAGCGCAGAAACCCGTGGTCGAAATTCAAAGTGTTGAGGTGGTTTAATAAGCGGTTATGCTGGAGCATGTCAAATGCTTTGGACAGATCCAAACATGACACGCGAACTGCGATAGTCCTTTGCGAATCGAGAGCCGAGGTAATATGATCGTGTATCGCAACTAAGGCAGTGCTGGTTGAACCGAAAGGCCTATACGCATGCTGGTTTGCACCGAAATGAGCAGTAAGACGATCTTTTATACCACCCATGACCAGGCGCTCAAATACTTTACTGATTACCGATGTCAACGATATAGGACGGAAATCCGCAACCGTCGGTCTGCTTGTTTTAGGAATCGGTTGTACGATGGCCTCTTTAAAGCAAGCAGGAAAAGTTCTTTCTTGAATTGAGCGATTGAATATTCTGCACAATGGCTCGCACAAAAAATGTGCACCGGTCCGTAACAGTCGAGTAGGAAAGAAGTCTGGTCCAATACTTTTCCGGGGATTAACATGAGTCAATTCTCTCACAACCTCGTAGGGATAAATTTCAAAATCCCAATTTTCATCTCGTATTGTCTGAAGTGGGACGTCGTCTGAAGCATTGAAGCTGTTTTGAAAAACAGATGTGATGGCATCTAGCAATTCACCGATATCATCGCATTCACTCTTCAATCGATGGAAAGGATCAGATGAGCGCGCTCCTCTCACTTCGTTCACAATTTTCCACAAGCCCATGACATTTTGTTTGTGTTTATTTGCCCACTGTTTCTTTGCTTTTGGTATTTCCTCTTTGACTTTTGATTTATAGTGTCTATACATGGACCAATCCTGTTTTCGAAAGGCTTCCCAGCGCTTGTTAATTAATAGCTTCAAAAGAGGTGTAATCCATGGCTTATCATGAACTGTTAAATACACCATTTCACAAGGTATCACAGACAGACAATCATATAGCAACACATAAAATTTGTCGCACATAACATCTACAGATTCTGCATCAATCAATGAAAAATCAACACGAGAAAGACAACACATGAATTCATCAAGGTACGACTTGCGGAAATCCCAGACTGGAAAGCATCTCAAGATTACATTATCTGTATGATGAGATGATCTTAGAAAAATAGAATAATGGTCTGAGTTACCGATTGGAGAACCGATAGTAGCGGATTGCTCAAAAACGTCACTAAGTTCGACATCAACGAAAATCTTATCAAGGATATTGGTAGCTCTTGTTGGATCATGAACTTTACTTACAAGTGCATATCCCTGCTCAAAAACAGCAGAGGAAAAATCATTAAAATCCCCACCTACAATAATGCCGTAGTTTGGATTACAAAGAAGCAAATGATCAAATTCATCCACAATAAATTCAGAAATTTTCCGGTGAGCATCTTTGTTCAAACCAGGTGGCACATACATGACGCAACAAATAACAGTACGAGATCGAAAATTCAACAATACAAATTAAAAAAAAAACGCAGAAAATCAGTGATTTGAATTATGTTGTATCAATGCCCGACAAAAGAAAGAAAAATCGGTTATGCCACATAAATATGCTCAAACCATATTATCATCGAGATAGTCTTGCTGTCACGCCGATTTTTTCAAACATCGATTCACATCTACAGGACGAAAATATTGAAAACAACGAAGCTGATATACCTCCAACAGTAAAGCTACAGAATTCAGATATTTTGAAAGATCTTGACAAATTCTTGAAATATTTAAATGATCTGCAAAGAAATGACATAGGAAAATTGATCAATACTTACTCGGAAATTTTCTCTGACTCACCGGGACTCACGAATTTAATAGAACATGACGTTGAAGTGACCGAAGTAAAACCTGTCAAACAAAAGCCCTACAGGATGAACCCAGAAAAGAATAAACGAATGAAAGAAGAGATAAGTTACATGATTGAAAATGGCATAATTGAGAAAAGCAAAAGCGATTGGAGTTCCCCCTGTCTCTTAGTACCCAAACCGGACCAGACCGATAGATTCTGTACAGATTATAGGAAATTGAATTCTGTGACAATTGCAGACAACTTTCCTGTGCCACAAATTCAAGAGTGTGTGGATAGAATCGGTCAGGCAAATTTCATAAGCAAGATAGACCTACTAAAAGGTTATTGGCAAGTTCCGTTAACTGAACGCGCGAAGAAACTTTCCGCTTTTATAACTGAAGACGGTCTTTGGCAGTATACGGTTATGCCTTTCGGCATGAGGAATGCCGCCGCAACTTTTCAGCGTTTGGCAAATAGAGTGATAGAAAATATACCTGGTAGTGTTGTATACATTGACGACCTAGTCATTTACAGCGACACATTGAGTGAACATCTTGCCAGACTTGAATTGTTATTTAGCAATCTTGCTGAAGCAAATCTCACAGTAAATATCAAGAAAAGTGAATTCGGAAAATCAAAGATTAATTATTTGGGTTTTCAAGTCGGTCAAGGCAAGTTATGCCCTTTAGACAGTAAAGTCAAAACCATTTTGGAAATGCCTATACCCCAAAATCGAAAAGAAGTTAGACGTTTTATTGGAATGTCTAGTTATTATCAACAATTTTGTCCGAAAATGTCTGAAATCCTATACCCATTAACGAGGTTAACCAGTTCGAAAGTGAAATTTGAATGGGAAAACGATTGTCAAAATTCGTTCGAGAAAGTCAAAGAGATTCTCTCAAGCTCACCAGTACTTAAGACGCCGAATTTCGACAAACCATTTCGCCTAACGACTGATGCTAGCGATGTAGGAGTTGCCGCAATATTGTCCCAAGTAGACGAAAATGGAGATGATCATCCCGTATCATATTTTTCCAAAAAATTGAATCCCTATGAAATTGCCTATTCTACTATTGAGAAAGAAGCTCTAAGCATAGTATTGGCTCTACAACATTATGTCGTTTATCTACATGGTGGCAAATATCCTGTCCAAGTTTTTACGGACCACAACCCGTTGGTGTTCATTGATAAAATGAAAGGAAAAAACAAACGTTTGCTCAGGTGGAGTTTATTACTTCAAGAATATAATTTGGAAGTAAAACATATACGTGGAAAAGATAATGTTGTAGCCGACTGTCTTTCTAGGTTGAACTGTTGAGCAAATTGAATTTTTTTTAATAATGAAGTTACGATACGTTTTGCGTTTGAGAATATACAAAATATACCGTATCTTATTTTTTTGTGGGGAGGTGTTATCTCTTTTGTCTTCTGCGGGGCATGCACAATTTTATTTATTCTTTGTTATTAGGTTAGGGGTGGTTATTTTAGTTAGGGTATTTTGTTATTCAATCCATTGTTTTATTATGTTCTTGTTTAATACCTTTGTTACTGTTGCTGTCATTATCACTATGTATCCGAGCTGGCCAAGTCAAGTGGTGCAATTGGTGAAGTGAAGTGAAGACTATTAACGCGTAGAGCTGAACGCGAAGGCAAACACGTGATTTCTGTCACAACTGCGCGCTGCCGTTGTCCTGGATGGTCGCTGCTACCCGTCCTCTCCTGCTGATGCTGACAGAAGACTTTGAAGACTTTCTGTTTTCCGACTTTGTGACTGCTAAAGACATCCTTGAATACTTCTGTTGAAAATTCCTGTATTTTCCTGGTGACGTAAAATAATACATAAACTTAATAAACATGAATTTATTTTCTCCATTATTTTGTTTTGGGAATAATTAAAAGATTACTAACTCGTAACAATTAACTTAGTTATTTCATAATAGAAAAGGACTTTTAGTAATTTTAAAAATCAATCATCTGTTAATCAATTGTACTTCCCGTTGTGATGCTTTATAAAACAATTATATGTTGTATAGAAATATGTACTCAAACAATACAAACATTGAAGAATATCGCGTAACATCATGGTGTTCAAAAGTCATAAGTCAATTTCAATTTCAATTTTTCCCCAGGAGGTACAAATTTTCAATTTTTGGACGGATTTTCATCTGGGATGTCATCATCCTCAACACCATCTAGAATGTCTGATTGAATTTGTTCACTAAATGACATTGAGGTTCCAGCACGAATATGAACGCATTTTTTGGCTATATTCATGCCCATTGATATTTTCCTATCGCTGTCAATCGAATCATAGGATATTAATGATTGAGCTGATTTATGCTTTGTAACGCTCATCACCTCACGATCAGAATATCCAGATCTTTTTAGCGTTCGAACAGTTGTTGCCCGACCGCTGTGATTCGTGTACACTTTTGATAAATTGTAGTCTACGCTTATGTCTTTCATCATTGCGTTTAATCGACACTTCCCTACAGGCACGGCATCATACCAAATTGGCATTTGATCATTTACATGATCCTTTGGACGCTGTCAAAAAGCATCGATATTCAAATTTCTTTTCGATATATACTTTTTCAATGATGTAAATGGACAGTGTTTAGAATCTGGAATCATTGGAATGACACCACCATCAAAATCAGATTGCTCTTCATTTTCTCTGTGATTTTTATCAAACAGAGGAACAATGCGGAACCATTTTGAATCGGTTGAATTTTGTTCTTTAAACATACTAAATGTCATGCACCGAAGCTCATCGCGACCCCGCCTATCGAAGTATACGATGATGTCTAGAAAAGCTTTTCGCTGCAAATCTTTGGCCTTACGAAGATCCAAAGATTCGTAGCACTTTGCTAAATCCTGAGGCTGAATTGCAGGCTTGTGTACTGTGTTGTAAGTCCCTTTTGTCTAATATCTTTGAGTTTTGCTCTATACATGTCAGAAGATCGCTTAAAAATGATCTTGTCAGAAATGTCTATCCCAAAAGAACGCTTCAATGATCGTCGAATTCCATTTTTCAACGACAAAAAATGAGTTCTTTTTGTAGTCATTTCCATTTGTTTGCAACACTGGTGAAAAGAACCTTGATAAGACTTCATCTAACATGTCACTGTCACTTATGATGTCATCAAGGTCAATGTTTTTCAATTGTAGGAATTCATTGAAAATTTTGATTGAACATTTCGTGCTTTTTTCTGTGTGTTCTGATACTGAATTATTTAACAATCTGTCACTTTCTTGTGAATCATCTCGAAAACGTGAGCTAGTCGCCATATTACAGTCGCTACCGGTTGCAATACTACAGAAATTATGATCAACAAAATATCAATTCAAAATTGGAACAAATTTGTAATTTCAAAAATGATAGCATAAAGAAATGAACTGATAAAACGGCAAGGAAATCTATGATCAGCCTCCCTAGTTCATAATATTGAGTGAACAATAACTTGGTTTCCAAGATATCAATAATTTTAGGCAACTACATAGAAAGCATTGTTTGTAGATATAGGACATACCAAATGTACCATAGCGCTTCAGCGACATGACCTAAATATGAAAAAAAGGAAAAAAATGAAGCTGTGCTTCTAACCGTAGGTGTCCTATGGGACACCTCAGTAATTCTAGTGTTACGAATACAAGTAACAATAAAATCACAGAATTCAGAATATAATTAGCAGATGACAAGGAGCTTTCAGGCTGTTGCAAAACAAATTAATACACAGAATTCTAGGGTAGTTGTTCTTCGAAATCCTGTGAAAATAAATAGACATCCGATTGAAATTTGAGGATTGAACGAATAACAATTTGCATGCACATCATCAGCTTTCTTTTCTTGCTCTGACCATTTCTTAGTTCTCTTGCTTCAAAATCAAGAATGACTTTGTAGCCAATTTGTCAATCGTGCAGATTGCCACACTTATCAAAATATGAGTTTCATTGAAATTCTGTTCGGATTTTCCATCTTTCATTCATTATTTCTCATTGAAGTGTCGCAATCCTTTCTGCTGAAGTTTGATCTCTATTTGACATTGGCCATCGATCTTAAGAATGAATCATGTGAGAGAATATTCAGAAAAACATGTGACTGAATTTTGCTACTTTTGTCTTCATTATTCTTCCATTCAGATAGATCTTCAATTTGGTTGAAATCAAACATTGAAATATTTTATTTTCCAATACTTGAATGAATGTTCAACTTATTTACAATATGGCCACACAATTATGGGAATCTCTAAATCACTTTTCTCATTCTGTTAAAATCATAAACAAAAAGATATACTGACTTGGAATATTTGAACTATGAACAAATAAATTTAATACACGACGCGTAATGACATGAGAGAAAGAGCAATGACTTCATATATTTCCCATTTCCATTTCATTCAGATCAAGAAAGTTGACATGAAAACTCGAAGCATATTCCATCAAGAAAATATAGCAGTATTCGACTAGCGAGATAAAGAATAAAACCCTTTGGAATGTTCTCAAACAATCGACACATCAAAATCACTGCAATCTTCGAGACTGTCCTATAACAGACAAAGCTACTATTTGTAACCGACAAAGTGCAGTCTACATAATTGTATGCAATTACTGCTATGAATTCTACATAGGTAGTACTGTCAGACCACTCCATTTCCGTATATATCCGTGAACATTCCACCAACGCATCTTCATCTGCCTACAAACATATACAATCATGCAAAAGTCAAAGCACATTTTCTAATATAACAACGATTTCAATAACATCAACAGATAATGGTGGTTTTGGGATGCAGATGGATGTGTATCCGTTCCGTAATGCAGCATGTCCTCGGTAGGCTTAGAACTTCTGAATTCTTGCAGCCTTCCATCAGATGATAGATGGGTTCTGAAGTTTGTTTGCACCACCTACAATAATTGTCGGTCACTTTGCCAACCAATCCTTTGGCGGAGCTTTCCTAGCCATCTACACTCTCCGCAACTGAGCTGAGCCAGATGACACTGGTCCCTTCCTTTCTATGGTTTCTTAAGTCAGAAGTTTTCTCGGTTGTCACCCTTTATGCTGTAACTCATTGTGTCTCTTCTAAGGCTGTTGCTCCATTTTTATACAATGTTTGCTTGATCTTCACGAATACTGAGCTTCGGGTGACCATTACCTCTTCTAGGTAGGCTTCTTCAGCTGCTCTACCAGCGCATTTGTCGACTGCTTCATACCTGTCGCACGGAATTCTACAGAAGTGGAAGAGAAATTGTCAGTACTACTTCTCCTCGCAGGCCTGTGAATATGAGTAGCACTTATTTTTCATATTGGATTTGCAAGTAGCTATAAAACCGAATTGTTTCCAAAATAGCGTTATCATATCATCAACACATAATTTCTTCATCATCTTATCACTTCAATGTTTTACTCCACTTGTCCATATTTACAGAAGGGCTGACATTCAACCGCTTTAAATTGTTACGTGAAAACAAATTAAACATTTTTCTTGCTAAAATCTAAGCACTGATATCCTCTAGCTCATCATGAATTAGCAAATAACGGACAAATATCAGATAGGACATATTGGATTCGATGAACTATTCTTGGTGATTATCCTTTTACGTGAAGTTGGATATCAGAGCTGTTGATCCGACCAAATTTGATATAAGAAATTACACACTATTGCACAAATGCTAAAATTTATAGCAAAAGGCCGAGTAAAGTCATCCGTGGAAGCAAGCTCAGTAGTAAGCAAATGACAAACACTCGACCGGCGCCCCCCCCCCTCTGGAACGGCAGAGTGTCGTGGTCGGCCGCCGTGGTGCTTCGGGTCTGAGTCCCCCCCCCCTCCCCCCCCCCTCTGGAACGACAGAGGTTGTGGTCTGTCGTGGTGTGCCGGCCAGGTTGGTTCACAACATGTTCGCTGACTCCCCCCCCCCCTGGAACGTCAGAGTGTGAGACTCGAGTGAGTTGGTCCGACCGCCTGGTTGACTTGGGCGACCGTCCAGGTTGACGTGGGCGACCGTCTAGGTTGACGTGGGCGACCGTCTAGGTTGACGTGGGCGACCGTCTAGGTTGTCGTGGATGGTGAAATGGCTGCCAGATTCGGATTCAGCGTAAAATTCTGCATCGGTAGGGTGAGTTTCAAGGCAATTGGTGAGAAAAAATTTTTCTTCAAAATTTTAACAGAGTTAGAATTTGGGACGTTTTGGTGTGTAGCGCCCAAACGAAGCATCGGATGAGAAAACGGAGGCCAGATTCGGAATCTACGTGAAATTTTGGGTTAGGAAGGATGTTTCCAGCGAAATCGGAGATAAAAAATTTTTCGCTGACGTCCCCCCCCCCTCTGGACAGCTTGCTTCGATTTTGGCTTCCAGTGGACGGATTTTGTCGTGCGATAGCTCGTTTGAAAGCTAAGAGTAAGACAAGTTCATTGAAAGAATCGGCTTGTTCCTATCTGTCTTCGTTTAGGTGTGAGACGCCATTTAAGATTTTGGGACATTGGTGAAAAACGACAGAGTTAGAATTTGGGACGTTTTGGGCTCTAGCTTCAAAACGAAGCATCGGATTGGAAAACGGATTTCAGATTTGGAATCAGCGTGAAATTCTTTATCTGTATGGTGAGTTTCAAGTCAATCGGAGAGAAAAAATTTTCAACATTTTTCGAAAAAACGACAGAGTTAGAATTTTTGCGATGGCTGCCTACTGTAGAGCCAAAACGAAGCATCGGATGAGAAAACGGAGGCCAGATTCGGAATCTACGTGAAATTTTGGGTTAGGAAGGATGTTTCCAGCGAAATCGGAGATAAAAAATTTTTCGCTGACGTCCCCCCCCCCCTCTGGACAGCTTGCTTCGATTTTGGCTTCCAGTGGACGGATTTTGTCGTGCAATAGCTCGTTTGAAAGCTAAGAGTGAGACAAATTCAGTGAAAGAATCGGCTTGTTCCTATCTGTCTGCGTTCAAAAGTTAGAGCGGTTACAAGATTTTAGGTCGGAGCTCGCTTACCTGAAAAAATCCTAAGTGTCAGAGTGACTTTGTATGGGTAAAATTTTGAAAATTTTCCAAAGTGTGGAATTTCGACCTGGGACCGTCACCAAAACATTTTTCATCAAATTTAGAAATTTCACTGACGTCCCCCCCCCTCTGGACAGCTTGCTTCGATTTTAGCTTCCAGTGGACGGATTTTGTCGTGCGATAGCTCGTTTGAAAGCTAAGAGTGAGACAAATTCACTGAAAGAATCGGCTTGTTCCTATCTGTCTTCGTTTAGATGTGAGACGCCATTTAAGATTTTGGGACATTGGCGAAAAACGACAGAGTTAGAATTTGGGACGTTTTGGGCTCTAGCTTCAAAACGAAGCATCGGATGGGAAAACGGATTTCAGATTTGGAATCAGCGTGAAATTCTTTATCTGTATGGTGAGTTTCAAGTCAATCGGAGAGAAAAATTTTCAACATTTTTCGAAAAAACGACAGAGTTAGAATTTGGGACGTTTTGGTGTGTAGCGCCCAAACGAAGCATCGGATGAGAAAACGGAGGCCAGATTCGGAATCTACGTGAAATTCTGCATCTGTATGGTGAATTTGAAAGCAATCGGAGAGAGAAAATTTTTCGCTGACGTCCCCCCCCCCTCTGGACAGCTTGCTTCGATTTTGGCTTCCAGTGGATGGATTTTGTCGTGCGATAGCTCGTTTGAAAGCTAAGAGTGAGACCAATTCAATGAAAGAATCGGCTTGTTCCTATCTGTCTTCGTTTAGATGTGAGACACCATTTAAGATTTTGGGACATTGGTGAAAAACGACAGAGTTAGAATTTGGGACGTTTTGGGCTCTAGCTTCAAAACGAAGCATCGGATTGGAAAACGGATTTCAGATTTGGAATCAGCGTGAAATTCTTTATCTGTATGGTGAGTTTCAAGTCAATCGGAGAGAAAAAATTTTCAACATTTTTCGAAAAAACGACAGAGTTAGAATTTTTGCGATGGCTGCCTACTGTAGAGCCAAAACGAAGCATCGGATGGGAAAACGGAGGCCAGATTCGGATTCAGCGTCAAATTCTACATGGAAATGGTGTATTTCCAGCTCAATCGGAGAGAAAAAATTTTCACTGACGTCCCCCCCCCCTCTGGACAGCTTGCTTCGATTTTGGCTTCCAGTGGACGGATTTTGTCGTGCAATAGCTCGTTTGAAAGCTAAGAGTGAGACAAATTCAGTGAAAGAATCGGCTTGTTCATATCTGTCTTCGTTTAGATGTGAAACGCCATTTAAGATTTTCGGACATTGGCGAAAAACGACAGAGTTAGAATTTGGGACGTTTTGGGCTTTAGCTTCAAAACGAAGCATCGGATTGGAAAACGGATTTCAGATTTGGAATCAGCGTCAGATTCTTTATCTATATGGTGAGTTTCATGTCAATCGGAGAGTTTCAAGTCATCGGCGAGAAAAATTTTCAACATTTTTTCGGAAAAACGACAGAGTTAGAATTTTTGCGATGGCTGCCTACTGTAGAGCCAAAACGAAGCATCGGATGGGAAAACGGAGGCCAGATTCGGATTCAGCGTCAAATTCTACATGGAAATGGTGTATTTCCAGCTCAATCGGAGATAAAAAATTTTCGCTGACGTCCCCCCCCCTCTGGACAGCTTGCTTCGATTTTGGCTTCCAGTGGACGGATTTTGTCGTGCGATAGCTCGTTTGAAAGCTAAGAGTGAGACAAATTCACTGAAAGAATCGGCTCTTCTGATGTTCCTTGTTACTATCTGTCTTCGTTAGATGTGA
>CAJQUW010005687.1:0-13048 GCA_907163375.1 Prostheceraeus crozeri | reverse complement strand
ATGACTCAAATCCATGATATCGACGTGTCGATGAAATTAATCAAAGCCATGAATCTCCGTGTCGATGATATGACTCAAATCCATTGATGACTACGTGTCGTGAATGACTCAATCCATGATATCAGCGTGTCGATGAAATGACTCAAATCCATGATATCAACTGTCGATGAAATGATTCAAATCCATGATGTCTACGTGTCGAGAATATGAATCAAGCCATGATGTCTACGTGTCCGATGAAAGGACCAAAATCCATGAATGTCGACGGTCATGAAATGACTCAAATCCATGATGTCTACGTGTCGATGAAATGACTCAAATCCATATTTCTACGGGTCGATGAAATGACTCAAATCCATGATAGATCTACGTGTCCGATGAAATTACCTCAAATCCATGACATCTACGTGTCAATGAAATGACTCAAATCCATGATACCTACGGGTCGATGAACATGACTCTATCCATGATATGTCACGTGTCGATGAAATGACCTCAATTCCATGATGTCTACGTGGCGATGAAATTGTCTCAATCCATGATATTCTACATGTCAATGAAAATGACTCAAATCCATGATAATCTACGTGCGATGTAATGACTCCAAATCTTGATATCTACGCTGTCGATAAATGACCAAATCCATGATATCTACTTGTCATGAAATGACTCTGATCCCATGATATCTACATGTTCGATGAAATGACTCATCCCTGATATTCCACGTTCGATGAAATGACTCAAATCCATGAGGTCACGTGTCGAGGAAATGATTCAAATCATGATATCTACTGTCTATGAAATGACTCAAATCCATATGTCGTACCGTGTCGGTTGAATGACTCAAACCATGATGTTCTGCGTGTCGATGAATGACTCAAGATCCAGTTATGTCTACGTGTCCGATGAAATGACTCAAATCCAGGATGTCTACGTTCGATGAAATTACTCACATCCAATGATAATCTACGTGTCGATGTAAATGACTCAAATCCATGTTATCTGCGTGTCGATGAAATGACTCAAATCCATGATATCTGCGTGCGGATGAAATACTCAAATCCAGGATATCTACATGTCAATGAAATGACTCAAATCCATGATTTCCACGTGTCGATGAAATGACTCCAAAGCCATGATGTTCTTACGTGTCGATGATAATACTCAAATTCCATGATATCTACGTTCCGATGAATGACTCAAATCCATGGATATCTGCCGTTCGATGAAATACTCCAAATCCAGATGCTACGGGTCGATTAAATTGTGACTCAAATCCATGAAATCTACGTGGCGATGAAATTTCAAATCCATGATATCTGGCGGTGGTCGATGAAAGTACTCAAAATCCATGAATATCCCACGTGTCGATGAAAGGACTCAAATCCATGTTATCTGCATGTCAAGGAAATACTTCAAATCCAGGATATTTGCGTGTGCGAATGTGACCAAATCCATGATTATCGGGTGTCGATGTAATGACCAAATCCATATATCTGCGTTGTCGATGAAATATTACTCAAAACCATGATATCTGCGTTGTCCGATGAAGTGACTAAAATCCATGATATCCACGTGTCGTGAAATGACTCAACCATGATATCTACGTGTCCGATGAAATGACTCAAATCCTGGATATCTACGTTCGATGAAATGGACTCAATCCATGATACTTACGTGTCGATGAAATACTCAAATCATGATATGCTACGTACGATGAAAGACTCAAATCCCATAAATCTACGTGTCATGAAAAGGACTCAAATCCATGATATCGACGTGTCCCGATGAAATGACTACAAAGCATGATGTCTACGTGTCGATGAAATGACACAAATCGTGAGTT
Source organism: Prostheceraeus crozeri (assembly GCA_907163375.1). Classification (NCBI taxonomy): domain Eukaryota; kingdom Metazoa; phylum Platyhelminthes; order Polycladida; family Euryleptidae; genus Prostheceraeus; species Prostheceraeus crozeri. The sequence goes on along the minus strand of CAJQUW010005687.1, from coordinate 11,202 downwards.
CTGCCGGTCATGAAATTACTCAATCCATGAGATCTGCGTGTCGAGAAGTGACTCAAATCCATGATATCCACGGTCGATGAAATGACTCAAATCCCTATGATATCTACGGTCGGATGAATGACTCAAATCCTGCTGATATCGTACTGTCGATGAAATGAACTCAAATCCTTGATAATCTACGTGTCGATGAAATTACACAAATCCATGATATCTACGTGTCCGATGAAAGACCTCAAATCCATGATATCCTACGTTTCAAGATGAAATGACTCAAAGGCCATGATATCGACGTGGTCGTATAAATGACTCAAAGCCATGAGTCTACGTGGTCGATGAAATGACTCATAATCCATATGTCTACTTCATGAATATGACTCAAATTCCATGTTGTCTACGTGCGAAGAAAGTAACTCCAAATCCATGTTATCAGCGGTCGATGAAATGACTCAAATCCCTGATGTCCTACGTGTCGATGAAATTACTCAAATCCATGACCTCTACGTGTCCAATGAAATACTCAATCCATGATATCTACGTGTTCGATGAAATGACTCAAATCCATGATATCTACACGTGTCGATGAATGACCAAATCCATGATATCTGCGTGTCGATGAACGTGACTCCAAATCCATGATGTCTACGTGTCGATGAAATGACTCAAATCATGATATCTACGTGTCGAGAAAGGACTCAAATCCAATGATATCTACGTGACGATGAAATTGACTCAAAACCATGATATCTACGTGTCGAAGAAATGACTCAAGATCCAGGATAGCCCACGTGTCAATTGAAATGACTCCAAATCCATGATATCTTACATTTCGATGAAATGACTGCAAATCCATGATACTGCGTTCGGAGGAAATGAGCTCAAATCCATGATATCTACATGTCGATGAAATGACTCAAAATCCATGTATCTACGTGTCGATGAAATTACTCAGATCCTTGATATCTACGTGGTCGATGAAATGATCTAACCATGATTCTACGTGTCGATGAAATGACCAAATCCATGAAGTCTGCCTGTTGGGCGATGCGATGACTCAAATCCTTGAATCTACGTGTCGATGAAGTGACTCAAATCCGATATCTACGTGTCGATGAAATGACTCAAATCCATGATAATCTACGTGGTCGATGAAATACTCAAATCCATGGAATATCTACGTGGTCGATGAAATGACTAAAAGCCATGATAACTGCGTGTCGATGAAGGGACTTCAAAGCCAGGATAGTCTGCGTGTCGATGAAATGACTCAAATCCATGATATACGTGTCGATGAAATGACTCAATTCCATGATATCTACGTGTCGATTGGAATGACCAGATCGCATTTATATCCAACGAGTCAATGACGACTCAAATCCATGATATCTACAGTCTGAGAAATGACTCAAATCCAGGATACTGCGTGTCGATGATATGACTCAATCCATGATATCTACATGTCGATGAAAGGACTCAAATCCATGAAACTAGCGTGTCGATGATAATCTACTCAAATCAGGATATCTGCGTGTCGATGAAGTGACCTGCCAAATCCATGATATCCAGCGTGTCGATGAAATGACACAAATCATGATATCTGCATGTCATGAATGACTCAAATCCGATGATATTTGCGTGTCGAAGAAGGTGACTCAAAACCATGATATCAGCGTTCGATGGAAATTGACTCAAAACCATGATATCTGCTGTCGATGAAATTACTCAAATCCATGATTCTGCGGTGTCGATGAATGACTCAAATCATGATATCCACGTGTCGATGAAATTACACAAATCCATGATATCTAAGGTGTCGATGAAATGACATCAAATCCATGATATCTACGTGTCGATGAAATGACTCATATCCATGAAATCTACGTGTCGGATGGAAATGACTCAATCCATGATATCTACTGGTCGATGAAATGACTCAAATCCATGATATCTACGTGTCGATGAAATACTCAAATCCATGAAATCTACGGTCTGAGTGAAATGACTCAAAATCCAGATGTCTACGTTCGAGTGAAATTACTCAAATCCATGATGTCTGCCTCCGATGATATACTCAAATCCATGATATTCTGCGTGTCGATGATGTGACTCAAATCCATGATAACCACGTGTCGATAAATGACGAAATCCATGATATCTACGTGTCGATGAAAATGACTCAAATCCATGAATGCTACGTGTCCGATGAAATGCTCAAAATCCATGATATCTACGTGTCGATGAAATTACTCAATCCAGTATATCACGTGTCCGATGAATGACTCAAATCCATGATATCTACGTGTCGATGAGAAGAAATGACTCAAATCCATGATACTTCGTGCGATGAAATGAACTCAAAATCCATGATGACTACGTGTCGATGAAATGACTCAAATTCCATGATGTCTACTGTCGATGAAATGACTCAAATCCCGATGATGTCTACGTGTCGAATGAAATTACTCAAATCCATGATTAACATCGTGTCGATGAAATGACTCAAATCCATGCTGTCTTACTTGTCGATGAAATTACTCAAATCCATGACATCTACGTGTCAATGAAATACTCAAACCATGTTGTCTACGTGTCCGATGAAATGACTCAAATCCATGAATATCTACGGGTCCATGAATGGACTCAAATCCAGATAGTCTGCTGTCGATGAAGTGACTCAAGTTCCATGATGTCTACGGTCGATGAAATGACTCAAATCCAGATATCTACGTGTCGATGGAATGACGCCGAAATCAGTGATAGTCTACGTGTCGATGAAATGACTCACTCCATGATATCCTACGTGTCGATGAAAATGACTCGACCAGATATCCACGTGTCAATGATATGACTCAAATCCATGATAGCTACTCTGTCGATGAAATGACTCAAATCCATGATATCTGCGTGTTCGATGAAAATGACTCAATATCCATGATATCAACATGGTCGATGAATGACTCAATCCATGATATCTACGTTTCGATGAAATTACTCAGACCATGATATATACTGTCGATGATAATGATGCAAAATCATGATGTCTACGTGTCGATGAAATGACTCCAAATCCATGATTTCTGCTGTCGATGAAAGGACTCAAATCCATGATATCTACGGTCGATGAAGTGACTCAAATCCATGATATCTCGTGTCGATGAAATGACTCAAATCCATGATATCTACGTGTCGACGAAATGACACTAATCCTGATATCTACGTGTCGATGAAAGACCAAATCCATGATATCTGCGTGTCGATGAAGTGACTCAAATCCATGATATCTGCGTGTCGAGAAATGACTCAAATCCATGATATCTAGCGGTGTCGAGTGAAATGACTCAAATCCATGATATCTCGTGTTCGATGAATGACTCAGTGCATGATATCCACGTGTCTGATGAAATTGAACTCCAAGCCATGATTTCTACATGTCGATGAAATGACGTCAGAATCCATGATATCTGCGTGTCCGATTGAAATGCACTCAAAGCCATGATATCTACATGTCGATGAAAAGGAATCCAATCCATGATATCTACGGTCCGATGATATGACTCAAATCCATATATCTACGTGTCGAGGAAATGATTCAAATCCATGATGTTCCTGCGTGCGATGAAATTGACTCAAAACCATGTGTCTACGTGTCCCGATGAAAAACTCAAACCATGATTTCCACGTGCCGAGAAATGGACTCAATCCATGATGTCTACTGTCGAAGAAATGACTCAAATCCATGATTATCTAAGTGTCGATGAAATGACTACAAATCGTGATATCTGCGTGTCGATGAAATGACTCAAATCCATGATATCGACGTCGATGAAATGACTCAACTCCATGAGAATCTACGTGTCCCAGATGAAATTACTCCGATCCATGATCATCCACGTGCGATGAAACTGAACTCAAATCCATGAGATCGCGTGTCGATTGAAAAAAAATTACTCAAGATCCATTATATCTACGTGTCGATGAAATTACTCAAATCCATGATGCCTACCTGTGTCGATGAATGACTCAAATCCAGGATATCTAAGTGTCGATAGAAATGACTCAAAGCCAGGGATATCTACTTGCGATGGAAGTACTCAAATCCATGATATCTACGTGTCGAGGAAATGACTCTAATCCAGGATGTCAACGGTCACGGAAATGACTCATATCCGTGAGATCCACGGGTCGATGAAATGACTCAGACTGCCAAGATATCTACGTGGCCGATGAAATGAACTCCAAATCCATATATCTACGGTCGATGAAATGACTCAAATCCATGATATCTACGTGTCGAAGAAATGAATCAAATCCATGATATCTACGTGTCGATAAATGACTCAAAGCCATGTATGTCTACGTGTCCGATGAAATGACTCAAAAATGCCTACCCCACAATGGGAAATATATACTGTCGATGAAATGACTCATCCATAGATATCTACGTGTCCGATGATATGACTCAATCCATGATAATCTACGTGTCGATGAAAATACTCAATCCATGATTTCCGACGTGTCGATTGAAATTACCTCAAATGCCATGATATCTACGTGTCGAGAATGACTCAAATCCATGATGTCGACGTGGCGAGAAATGACCCTGTAATTAAGTCACCACAATCGATATATGTAGATATGAGTATATTGAGTATATATATATAAGTATATTGTATAATTTAGATAAATCAATTATAATAAACGTTAAAAATTTTTTCTATACGTAACTAATAGTAACTATAGTTTGCTCAGCCATTCGTAACCAGATTTTTCAAACGTGACAAATATGGAAAGAAACTTTTTAAAGTCAGTAAATGAGAGAATGGGCACGGTGTAGAATAGAGTAGCTTTGATATATAATACGTTCATAAGATGTTTCACAAGATTATTTCATTGATGACAATAGTATTTTGTCATATACGAACAGAACGTTATAAACAATATTTATTTTGTCAAGACAATATACGAACATAATTCTGATCTCGAGGGGTGGAAACAATCTTACATGCGAGAAAATCGTTGTTATTTGAGTAGATCAAGCACATGGATAAAAAAACAAGCCATGACATGGTTTGATGTAACGATGGCAGCTACGATGGAGCTAGAGACGTGTGAATTGGTCGACCTTTTCATAATGAGCAAGCAAACCGAAATATTTGGGATCAACAACATCGGTTTTATTTAGAGATGATGGCTTGGCAATCATGAAAAAAGTCATCAGGATCAAAAACCGACAGAGCCAGGAAAGGGATTAATCGAAATATTCAAACAACATAAGTTGAAGATTACAGTTGAATGTAAATTTAGCAAACACGGAAAATTCTGACATTTCTTGACCCTAAAATCCGTAAACACCGACCAATGTGAAACCAAACAATACAACAATATATGAGGACAAAAATTCCAACCCCCACCAATAATCATAAAAAATTCTTCCCGAAATGATAGAAACGAGACTCACAACAGTGTCATCTGATATCAATGTTTCGACAAAGTCAAAGACCTACTATCAAATCACTCAAAAAAGGGTGAAATGACAAAACCTGAAATTCATCAACAGAGTGATACAAAATCAAAAGGAAGCGAAAATAATATGGGTTCAACCCACCATACTAGGCAAAACGAGAAAACCAATATAGGACTCCATTCCTGAAACTTTTTGTAAATCAATGTTTTCCCAACTAATCACCGGATACAGAAAGCGTTTAATAGAAAAACTAAAAAATGTAAGCTACAGTTGCATGCAAAACTGAAACAAATATCAATCACACAATCAAAAAATATTGGAACCAAAGGAAGACAAAAATCAAAAAGAAAGAACATGCAATAGTAGAGATAAAAAATCGATGCCCTTTATATGGTAATTGCCTCAACAATGTGTTGTCTATCAAGCACCTGTAACAACAGCAGACGACAAGAAAATTTACATTGTCAAAAGAAGAAGAATTCAAAACAATATACAACAATCCGAAAAGTCATATACAAACAAAGAAACTAAGAATGAAACTACACTATCGAAGTCTGTATGGACACTGAAAGAAAAGAACAAGTAATATAACATCAAATGGGAAGATCTTGCGAACAACAAAAAAATACAAATGTGGAACACGAAAGGGCATGCTTTGTCTCGAAGAAACACGGTACCAAGATCTCACGAAGGAGTGGCAAGGAAATGCTTGAACACGAAGACGAGATCATGCTCAACGTGCAGCACCGAAAGAAATACCTAATTGTCATCAATGAAAAATCTTGTGCAACATCTATGAACGTTTATATATCAACTGCTATTCGATCTCTAACCTTGCCATCTCTCTTACTGACTTTAAAATGTTTCTTTCATATTGTAACGTTTGAAAATCGTCGAATGCGTTAAACTATAGTACTAAAAGTTACGTAATGAAAAACTCTTAACGTTATTATATTTTATATTTATAGCTCAAATTTAAAATATTGAGCACTTGTTAACCTTTCTTCAATCAAAACATACAAAAGATATATAGATACAATCATAATTATGCATGTCGCATCAAACGTTGTGTGTTGGAATGTGGGAACTCGGAAAAAAGCGCGCATGGTGGCTGAGAGCCTGAAAGCAGTTTGTGGCATGGATAGTAAGGACTTGGCAGCGCTGTTTGCTTTAATTGCAAAGGCGAAATAAGAGAAAACTATTATGCTGTGTGTAAGTGAATAGTTTCGTATCATCATGCTGGCATCTGAGAGATTTGAATGTGGTGAAGATGAATGTATGCTTGCAGCCATCAGAACGTACGGCAGATGAATTCGTTGGTCGTGGTCAGCTACTGATAACTGCTAATTGAAGTAGCATGATATTAATATTTTACCCATGAATTTGAATCATCCCTGCGATCTCCAGCTCAAATATGAGGTTCAATATGACCTAAGTGCTGAAATTTCTTCAGAATCTAAAAATGGATTTGAATTTATCGATGATAGATGCTAAATCAATTCTTCAGTAAAGTAATGTAAATATTGTAACTAAAATTAGCTCGACAAGCAAATTAGTGTGTGGATAAAATCTGAGAGCAACTCGCATTGCCTCAACGTATTAGCGCATTGAATCTGCTAAATTTTGAAGCCCTGCCTGTGAAAGTGTTACACCATAAGGGCAGTTATGCTTAAAAACATCAAGAAGACATGAATTCACATAACTAATCGAATTCATGGTTTTGAGAGCACCTATCAATGTGTTCACCCGCAATTGTTTCAGCGCTCAAGATATTTTTACCCTAAATCTTTCTCCAATCATTTTGAAGGAACAATTTGTATTTTATTCATTTCTTTATCGGCCATTTCTTTATTTTTTTGAAGCAATATAGCCTTTAAAAATTCATGGATTTACAAAACTTATCATGAATTTATCTTGCTCATGTGGAGTCATCACACAAGAAATGCCTTCATGTCTTGACCTAAATGCGCTCCTTATTGAGATGCTGCTCAAAATGCTTTATCTAATCCAGCAATTTCCGTTTAAATTTGGTTGTGTTGGATGCGACATTCAAGGTGGAATGCCCGCGGCGCGAATTCTACATCTTTCGATGACAAAGTTCACCAAAGCAAAGACAAGAGTTGAATAGTTTGTATTGAAAGAGGCTTGTCTCGACCCTTAGTCAATCCAAGTTGATAGCCGCCAGAAATTCGAGCCTATAAATTTTCCCACCTCTGACATCACATCCATTCGAAAACAAGGTTGCATCGTGACGAATAACTCTATTCTTCTCAGTAGTGTACTGTATCCATTCATCTTTGTGTCAGACGATCACATCACGTTATGGCGTTTCAGTACATCTTCAAGCTGACGGACGGAATGAATTGGCATTTAGTGGAATAAATGGCGAAATCTTTTCTTGCAGGCAGCACGCGTATGTCCATTTGACAAGCCGGAGTCAGCGAAGTTAGCAACCGAAAAGGTGGCAATCAGCCCTATTCGTCTCGAAGTTTTGCTGAACCTTTAGGATTTTATTCGTAATATACAACAATTAGCCTATTTACATTTCCTTGTGTAACTTTCCTAGACCTGTCGTCATGAAGATTCGTGAAATCAAGATGGCAGTCCTTCAAGATATCCGTGTCCCAAAAAAAACAAAAAAAAACAAAAAAAAAAAATAAAAAAAAAAAGAAAAAAAGCAAACAAAAAAAAAACAAAAAACCCAAATAAAAAAAAAACAAAAAAAACGGGCAAAATCAATAAAATAAAAACAGAAAAAAAAAAAAAAAGAAAAAAAAAAAAAAAAAAAAAAAAACAAACAAAAAAAGAAAAACCAAACCAAAACACAAAAAAAAAAAAAAAAAACCAAAAATAAAAAAAACAAAAAAAAAAAAGAACAAAAAACAAAAAAAAAAAACAACAAACAAAATAAAGAAAAAAGAAAAAAAAAAAACAACAGGTAATTATGGAAAAATTAACCCATCTGAAATACAAGGTGACTCAAAAGTCTTAATCGGGTTCAATGAAGATTTCTCTGTTAGTATTTGCACGACAAACTCAATTATTCGTTTATACTGTTGATGAAGAACCAAATTTCCATAGAGACTTGCATTGTTGACAATATATGCTGGAAGTGGAGCTCCGTTAACCTTCATTACAAAGAATGACTCTTTTTGAAGTTTTCAAGATCTTGTTGATCGAGACTTTCGTCAAGGACTGACTGCTTCTGGCAATCTTCACCGCAATCTTCGTTGTCTGATTGGCCTAGTCTGTACACCATCTCCTTGATATGACCCCACAAAAAAATAATCAAGAGGCGTCAAATCTGGCTCCTAGCGTGGCCAGTGGATGGGACCGTTCGCCATCCATCGATTAGGAACATTGATTTGAGAAATTCTCTCACATTCATAACCACAACAGCATTATTTTTATTGTGCCCAATTGAGGAGAAGCGCCAGCTTGTTGGAAGACTGTTGTGGAAATCGTCGTAGTCTCTTTCAGTTCCGAATGGAAATAATCCCTCAGCATCTCGAGATAGGAGTCTTTTGGTCACCGTGTTTCCAAAAATTAAGGTCGATGATCCCGGACGCAAATACAATTGCCCCCAGACCACCAAGGGCCCCCCACCCCCCCTTTTTTTTTTTTTTTTCCGACTTTAGAGGAATCTCTTCACATAAATGTGGATTCTCAAGTCCCCAAATCACACAGTTGTGGACGTTAATTTTGCCATTCAGATGATAGATGGCCTCGTCAAAAACATAGCTAGTGGATGAAGCTGGGATCATCACATAGCCGGCTAATTTCTCACAAAAACTGAAGCTTGGTTCATAAGTCGTCTGGCAACAGTTCATGAACACGGAAATGTGAATGATTTTCATGCCATTGTTCGCTTCAGAGTACGTCGAACAGTCTCGCGTGCATGTCAATCATGATTGGCTGCCTCCCGCCCCACCCCCGACGATCTTGGATTGTTCTCAACTCATCTTCACCCGTAAAACATTCATCCTCATCATGGTGGGCGACCTCTTCGCTCAGCATCTTGGACAGAACCCGTCTCCGTAAATTTCTACACACCAAGTCGAAAGTCTTTCAGAAGGTGGCTTTGATGTGAAATTTCTTTGCCACGTCCGTCGGCGTGAGTTACGACCATGCTTATCCTTAAGCAACACAACGTTTGGATCCGATTCCTTGCACTGATAACATCACTGGTTCTATGATAGAAAAGGTGAATATCAGCAAGCTATTAATTACTAAATCGGTTTTCCGAATCAGTCTTTCACATATCTATGCCTATGCTTCATTTAACGTCATTTTGACGTCATGCATAACATTGACGACTGTAGAATTCGATAATTATCAGAAGTACCATCACACATTAATGGAAATGGAGTAACTTAGCATTCTTTCATTGTTGTCCTTCTTCATTAATGGCTTTCGTATTAACTTTCCCTATTATTTCAATGGACGCACTTGCAATATGTCTTGTTCACAACTTAGCAGGTCACTTGATCAAAATCAAATTTAATGATGAAAGTAGACATGTTCTGTAGTCAATGAGTACCACATCGTAACGGACAATGTTTCATACCATTTGATAAATTGGTGACCTCCATAAAATGACTGAGCAAGTAGTTCGACCTCTTAACTTGATTTTTTCACAATTGCGATAGTTTACTAAAATTCTGGTTCTCCTCCTACATAAAATCGAAAAATTCAAGGTTGTAGTGCCAAATACTTACTGAGAAATCGTGATTTGAAACCCGATTAAGACCTTGAGTCCACCCTGTGTATATATGGGACATGCGGTTTCATAACAGATACTTTTAATGATTAAAAAGGTTCTGATCTATAATGACCTCAAAATGCCTCCGTTATCTATTACTTAAGGCATGTTTCCGTCCCTTTAAGATTACTCCAACCTCCAGAATAATAGAAATTTCATGAAAGTCATCATGACATCTAGGATATTGAAGTGAGATATGCTTAGACCTTTGTCCGTGCTTTAATCATCTTCAAGTATTTGAAACAGTGCCGGTACTCGAGCTATTACAGTAAAAAGATATTGAGTCCGTGAAATGCCACAGCACATGCAAGTCACGATATAATAGAAAAACGTGAAACAATATTCAATGCTTTCATCAGGGAAAATAAAGGATTTTCACTCCTTCTTTATATATTGACCAAAAGTCGATGTTAATTAAAACAAAAATTCGGAATTCTCCCCTCGTCAGCGGCGTTTAAGTCATCCCCCCCTCCCGCGCTCATGTATTCTAGATGAATCCACGAAATTTGTGCAATTCACCGGAACATCTGACGTCCTTTCCAATGATCATAAAGCCAGACATCATGACTCTTTGTAAGGTAAACGATTTGAAAATTTTCCAAAGTTGGGGAATTTGCCGACCTGGGACCGTCACCAAAACTTTTTTCATCATATTTCGCTGTAATGACAACCCCCCCCCTCCCCCCCCCTCGTTCGACAAAATTTCTTGAAACAAACTTTGTACAAGGTCCAGGTCAAAATCGGATGTTTTAAATTTTCAAAATTTTCACCACACTGATCTCCCCACTTAGAGACTTGTTTTTCACTTGTGGCATGTTACATGGTCATGTGCTGACACACCAACTTCCCTGGTCCATATGAGAATGGTTGAGGTGTCATATTGTAATGAATGGATGAGACAAATCGTTTTGCAACAAACCGCCATGTCGCTACGATTCGAATACTTTCCGAGATAGTAGCCATTTAAGTTTTTCTTCCG
>CAJQUW010005684.1:0-15983 GCA_907163375.1 Prostheceraeus crozeri | reverse complement strand
ACCACTCGAGATGACTCTCCTATATAAGTAGTGTACAGTCAGTGTGATTGGCAATGGACAATCAACAGTGAACGCCATTATGATACCTCAGCCAACACGGATCAATGGTATTTTCATCCATTCATGGACTCCGGGGCTTACAAACCCTGTCATCCGTCTCTGTCTGGTGGAGAAGGGCCGTCTACTTGGATCGTCGGCCCAATGGAGGAGTCCCGCAACGAAGCGGCGCGGGTACAGAAAGTCTGGCTAGGTACGTAAGATGTGATATCTTGGAAGTCGTATTTGTCGGTCGGCAACTGGATTGCTTACCTGTCACTGATTGAGAGGGAGGCGAATATAATTTGCCGTTTCATGTCTCTGCTACCTTTTGGAGTATGCAATTATGTAGCCCAATACTTGGTTGATCACCTAGCATATCTTGAGAGGGAGATGGTTTATCTGACCATCGTGGTATAGCGCGTTCCATCTATCATGGAAGAGGAAGGGGTTGATCTCGGTCCCTCGTAGCATCTTCGCTGCTACCTATCTGGTAGGCGTTCACGATGCATTGATTCCGGTTGATCATCCAGTCTGCTGGAGAGGGAGCTGACCTCCGCCGGGGTTGCGCGTCAGGTTTATAGTGTAAGGTCACGTTAGCCTGTTCTATGACAAGGGAGACTTCGGTCTATAGGTTGTAACATCACGCTATCTACCTGTCGGATTTTGCGATGTTAGATGAGTTCAATTGATGACATTATTGAGCTCCTAATTTACTTTTGATAGGGAGTCGATCTTGTTGACGTAGTCAGAGAGTTGCACCTGTCCTTCAGAGTGAGAGGGAGGCGGGTCTCGTCTGCCATAATGCATGAAGGGTCGGCTGTGATATGATTTCCTTTTCCGTATACATGCATGACGCCCATTGAAAACCTACTCATACACTGATGACGAAGGGAGTTGTGTGGAAGATATCCTCTTGGGATTGCGGACCGGAAGCCCAACGCAGAGTACTTACCTTTCTGACTGGATACAACCTAGGGCAAAGGTCACTAAACGACATGAGCTCTCGTCTCAGAACCGCACTGCCTTTTAAAGACCTTTCTGGGAAAGATAGTGGGGAGTACTAGCCATACTAAAGGCACTGTACATACCCGCGGAGAGTGGCTTAGAAGATAACGGTTCGTGGTAGCCTGTTGGTGGACCCACATTTTTTCCCTATTGGGTACCAGACGACCGTTGAGCGTGTGATAGCGTCGTAATTGAGTAGACTTAGGCCTCCGGCGGGCTTGACGGACTCCGTTCGGCTAGCTCACTTAGCTCCGAGCCTTCGGCTCGTCTCACGATCGCGTCGCCTCTCTTCGCCGTCAACCATCAGATTTCGCTCACTACGTTCGCTTAATCTAGCATGAAACAAGTTGGATATCAAGAGGATTGGATATCTGATAACAAGCATCCTAACTAAGCGGAAAATGAGCTGATTATCAAGAAATATGAAATACCATCATTCCTTCTGCATTACAGCCATGATCACTCAATTCCGTTGTAATTTCTGGAAAACTGCAAACATTTGCATATCTCACATTTGATAGCAATACCACCTGTACTCTCCTTGAGTTCATTTGATAAAATCGAAAGTGTATACACATTGGGGATTTAATAAATGCAGAGTTGCCACTCTATCTAATATCCTTACTTTGTGTTCAACTTCTCGGGGCTTGCAGCATGTTCAACGCAGCTGACATGCATGGATAAAAGACAGTTCAAAAGTGCAGTCATTAAACATCGTGCGTCTTCAAGAACAAATCATTCAGCAACTTTCGGATGGCATTTAATCTGTGCGTATGGGTATGCAACAATGTATATTTCAAAGATGTTTGAGTGAATGGCAATCTACCATTGAACTGCAGTAAGTTGAAGGCCTTTGTCCTGCAGCAGACAAAGCCGGTGTTAAAAAATTATGATTGATCTTCATACTCAATGACATAACCTATTTCGTGTGATCAAAAAGAGCATGTGTACAGTGTTACATCTAAATTATCATTATCAACATCATACATTAACTGAAAAGACAGCTGACGTATGACATTACAACTCAAAATGTCAAGACGAAATTTAGTCCAGAGATATTGGAAATGTTCGCAAATCAACAGTCTATATTGTGGTGTAATGGTATTCATGAGTGAGAAAAATGTCTGATGAAACAACACTACATTTTTTGACAAAATAATCCGAAGTCATCAAACATGAACTCAAATTCATGTTTATTGATTTTCCTACAACCGTCTGTAATCGCTTCAGTCAAAGGGTTTAAGACCTGATCGTTATCAACTGGATTTATGCGCTGATAAGATGCGTACCCACTCATAGAACGAATGTAGCCAACAAATGTTTCAGCTGTATGATTCTTCTTCATAGTTGCAGAATATCGCTCGATGTTGGCAAACGGGGGATTGACATTAGAATAACGATCAATGAGAATATCAAAGCCAGCAGGCCAATGATCGGCAAACTTTCCCCATAACATTTCTTTCAGAACACTGAATGGTTTTTGACCCATTTTGTCGGGGAACTGTTTGAGATCATATCCCATAATACAAATGATGCCTCCGGGCCGCAGGCAACGATCACATTCAGAGAAGAAACGTTCTTGATCAAAGTAGTGAAAGGCCTGGGCAACTGTTATCAAATCGACTGATCCGGATGCTACACCGTTACCAAACTCACTTGATGTTCCAACTCGAAATGATACCTTTTCTGATCCTTTCGCTTCTGATATTTGGGCTTCCGATGAATCTATTCCAATAACATGGTTACAATAATTAGTCAGCAGTGTGGTAAACTGTCCGCTACCACCAACAAACCAATATCCAGGGGGCAAGACTTTGCATCCATCTGATGTTCATTTTTTCGTGTCGTTCTTTCAGGGCATTGTCGATTGTAATAAATCTATCACACGGCAAGAGTATTGAGGAACGATAAGCAGCATAGATATTTAGCTGCATCACCTAAATTCCCACACTGTTGCAGCCGCCATCCGACGTCATATCAGCTGCTGCATTTGCTCAATCCTCAATGAAATTCTGTAACTGTGACTTGTCCAGGTATTGTATCCTTCCATTTAGAGACATCAGCATGATCATAAGTTACTGATTACATAATGACAGTTTACGCAATCGTGGGCCTGCTATCACTGGTCACTAACATCGACGTTACAGGTTGACGAGGGGAGAACATTTTTTTCTCAAACATTGTTAAATCGCTCACGTCCACTTCACTGATTAGAACGATTGATTATTTCCAGGTCACCCGCGGTTTTCATCAGTTCCGGAGCTTGCCGATGTTTGATATAATTTACTTATAACAGCAGGTAACTTTCACAATTCCATTTTCAATTAAGTTTTGACTGGTGAAGACTTCATTATGATAACGTAAACAGGGATTGTCCAACCTTCTTTGGACCGCGGACCAGATTGTCAATACATAAGCCGAGCCGGACCGCATCAACTTTAAAAGTGCTACTAGTTAAATACCCTACTTTTCAGCATTTACATGTCAATGTTGAGTGCCAATTATTCATTTTCAACATCTTGAAAATTAATTCATTAGTAAATGTACATATATCTTCGCCTCACTTCTAAAAATGCAGAAAAATATTTTCGTTGTACTCCTTGTACTTCTACATTTGCCTAAATATTGAATCAAAATTAAAAATTCAATTTTTTTCTTGTAAATTTTATGAGTAACCTGACCTTGTTTAAGCAGTATAGAAAAACAACTTGAATACAAAGAGTTTATAGAAGAAAGGCTCATAGAAAACCTCAAACTTTATAACTTCTGTGGGATTGATCGCACGCGTGTCAAACAACACGGGCAACGGGTAATTTGCTGAGTGATGTTGCAAAACGCAGTATTTTTACCAAATCTTTATCTATAACTCTTTTGAACTATGACAATTTTTCACATATTTCACATCGAGAGGAGAAGGGTCGCTTCTGAACGGCACGTAGCTCTAAACAGCAAGGATGTGAGAATGGATTGCTGTTTGGACCATGCTTGGAAATTTCTCTCGAAGAAGATAATTTTTGTAGAAGTTAAATGCCAATACTTTGATTTCAATACTTACAAAATGGTGCTTGGGCCTCATCATAGTTAATTTTGCCGCACAAGATGACATCATGGGCCGCATGTGGTCCTGGCCTATACTGTATATTAGTCTATTTTGGTGAATGAAACATCTTTCTCACAATTATTTCACATTTTTTCATGATTTGAGAAACATTGAATAATTATCTTTAATAGAGAATTTTCTTACACTTTTAAACTAGCAGCATGCTAAGGCTTAGGCTGTATAAAATGCTTGCATAGTGTACGAATTGATACGTGACATTTCATAAAAGTTGACAATTAATTATAGTTCATAAACAGTCGCCGCAGCAATTTCATCATAAATGTATTTCATGCTAATTGCAAATTTTTCACTGCATGTAGACTACGAGAATTGGATGATTTTGTAGCAATTCTTTAAGCTTTTCTTGCACAAGAAATCTTTTGTCGAAAATCATAGGCTCAAATTCTAAAAACTAGTTGTAGCACAGAGGCCACCGCTTCAACTAGCAACTCATGCCACCATTTATACGAGTATATATATAGCCTATGTTGATAGCATTCATTAACATTTTGCATATTATTTCAATTTATGTTTCCGAGGAAACAAAGAAGAACATGCAGGCAATCTCATGGCGTGTGCGATTATTTTTTCCTTCTTGCTATACTTCAACAAATTTGGATTTCCTTGGACACATTTCCAATTTCAAATTATGTTTCCTGTGATTCTGGCTATATCTCGGTCATGGATTAAGCGGATTATCGGTAGTTCCCGTTAGTGATGGTATTTTTGTGTTCATCACACATCCAAAAATCATCTTTTTCTCAGTTGACCAAATAATAAGTGATTCTAACATGAGTTAAAAAAATGAGAGATTTGCTATCGGAGCTTATGCAAGTGATCGGGGTTTCACCGTGCTCATAGAAGTGTAGAGCAAAGTAACTGTATAGGTCAAGTATAAACCCTCTTGTGTAGAGTATTTTCTGCACCTCCTGATTCGTTTTTGAAAATATCTCAATTTTGTTGGAAATGATAGTTAAACAATGCATTCTGCGGGTTTATAACAAAGTTGGCATGAGTCAGTGATGTAAATTACCAGTACTTCTTGACATGGGCAATTTACACCGGAAATACTACCGGGAATAAGTGCCGCATACAACACTAGCATGAGTGCATAACGTCTATGCTTCATTTTTAAGAAAGTTTGGCAATTAGTTTTGCATCCCGCTGGACCATAGAGTAGGGATATATACACCGAAAAATCCAAAATGCTATAAGCAACTAAAATAACCATTAAACTTAACAGAAAAGTTTCATAGAAAACATTTGTAAATGTCTGTTAAAATGATGACGTCACAACATGATGAGTGATGACGTGACAGTTAACATTCGTTCATATCAGATAAAACAGCTGCTGTTTTTACGGATATTTACAGTTCAGACTGTAAAAAACCGTGAAACTAATTTTTGCTGTTAATTTTAACGGATATTTACGGTTTACAGTTTACAGTGTAGGTAGAGTGTCGACTCAAATAACTATCTGTATACTCGTACATTGAAAATTTTTATATGAAAAGATTGACCGTGGTCCAAAAAATCATTTGAGCAGTTTTAAAAAATCAAAATTTTGCAAATTTGTATACTGCCCAAATGAAGCCCCTTTATAAGTAATATGAAATAAGTTGGACATCAAAAGGAATGAATACTTGCTAATAAGCATCATAACTTAGAGGAAATTAAGCTGATCATCAAGGAAATTTCATGATCGGCAATGTAAGGGAAGTCTTCATGAAAATGTCGCGATATTATTCGTGCTTTCTTGGTTGATATTTGAAGTTTTTAATTCAATTTTCAGCGGCATGATTTTGTGATTCACTAAATTCATATTCCATTTCTTGAATCTAAATAGTGATGTGGACCCATTTACATCTTTCAAAGTTAATTGAAATCACTGTCTTTGATTATGTGATTTTGCTCTGCCAGTGGCAGGTTGCCTGTGATATGATCACGCTTAAGAAAATACTCTGAAGGTTGAATATGAAAGTAATAGCAGCCAATCGAATTGCTAGTTTAACTCGGCAACGCCCAATGTGACATATATGTCACACAACTTTGTGGGGCTGTGCATGTGTATCTATAAATATATGTATGCCTATATTTGAAGCATATGTAGGCAAAGATTAGTACTTAATCTAGAATTGCTCAAAATATTCTAGTTGCTAAATCTATATCTAAACATTACATCTCCAATACTGTCATGACACTGAGAATCTGTAAAATGTCATCATTCCTTCTGCTTTGCTATCATGATCAGTCAATTCCGTTGTAATTTCTTCATACCTGCAAAAATTTGCATATTTCACATTTGGTAACAATACCCAATTGTATTCCCCTCGAGTTCATTTAATAAATTCGAAAGTGTATACACATTGGGGATTTAATAAATGCGGAGTTACCACTCTGCCTAATATACTTACTCTATGGTATGCGTAACAGAAACATGACTTAGCACTGAAATCCCTAAGTGTCTTCGTCCTGATGAGCTGCTAACAAGAAAGGTGGTAGCTAATGTTCTTAGGTGAAGTCTCATCAATCCTTCGAGTTAAAATTCATGGGTTTCATTTTCAGGAGAATATGCCCAGAAATACAAATAATGATTAGATGTGATGGGAAAGTTACAGATATGAAGCATAATTACATATCTACATTGTCGATGATTTACAGCGAAACGAGTTGCATGTACAAGATTGATGATGATGATCGGTAACAGTCTACACCACACTAAAAAGAAATGTAGAAAATATAAAATGATTTTATACAATTTATGAGAGTTTAGTACACGTAGATATCGCTTTCATGTAAGTGGTCACCATAAATGAGCAGAAAAAAATGACTTCATGCAAATTGAAGAAGAGGAGGCATGCAATTTCATATCATGTTTGCATCTGATATAGAAAGTAAAAGTATTTCAATAGTTTTTTCAATATACTAATCCCCTATACATTCCTAAACATTCATAAAGGAGTATCGTGTTTCGGGTCCATCGTAAAGTTTAGTAACGTGCTTTGAGTCACATGACGCACAACAACACCGCACCTTTAATAAGTGTCTGCTCGTAAGGACCGGAGAGCATTTGTACAGTCAATTGTCGAGAAATTGATGCATGCTTCTTTAAAATATACGTGGTGCGATCTACTTGATGATCAACTGAATTTACTTTTAAGTTAGATGCTCCGAGATTCTTATCAAAAACTGTTCACACGATTTGACACCTAATAAGTTTCATGCTACATATATTTTGGCCAAATATTAAATTTTCTTGTGAGCTATAGCATTGATAGTATGTAAGAAGATGAGTTAATGTCAAAAATTAACCTTCTTAAAAATTATTCAAATATTTTTCGGACCTATCAAACACAATCTCGGTAAAAACTGAATCTTTTGATTCAAAATCTTTCAATATAGGTGCTCGGCTTCACACATCAAAATAGCCTTTAAGGATGTCGATTCAATCCACGATTTCTCAACGGAAAAGAATCCAAGTAAAAATGCTGGAGTAAGAAAAACAAAAGTATCATTTTTTGTTCCCTTTTCAAAAAATATCACTATCGAATGGATGCATAATGCGCGCGCATATCACAAACATACACACGATGATTCATGAAACACAAGAAGTCCCGTAGAAGAGACATCAATAGAATTCCCCCTAAAAGTGCATCTGTTCCCGGGACCGGACGTGCGTTAAAACTATGGTCAAATTACAAGGACAAGAAGTCTGCTAGGAAAAATTATTCGCAAATTGTTCAAGAACCTTTATGATAACATATGCATGTCTTCAATGTAAGCCAAAGTGTCATAGGTATGAAAAAGATAGCGAATGCGCAATCATGGTAGCCTCGTCCCATAGATATTTCGGAATCCTTTCCCGATAGATATTGTGATTTTTTGAGTTGGAATACTTACTTAATAATACGCACTTAATTTTGAAAATCAAGGCTGTTTTCTAAAAATTGACTAATATGCTTCTTACTGACAAGGGTAATGAAAATTAGTAGTATTGTAACTGAAATATTTGCGGAAGTGAACAAATTTAAAAATATTGTCGTCAACATTTATCTGCCGCACATAAGCGCATATGCCTGAAGCGATGCGCGCGATGACAGTGGGAGATGTACAGTTAGTATTTGCTAACCACGACGAATTTCAGAAGATGATAAAAAAACTTATAGATCTAACACAAACTCCCTGCCGCATCATCACTAGCTGCGTCAATACACCATGCGCACAGGTTGGGTGATTTTTTAGACATGTTTTGAATAAGAGATTATCAATGCGACCTTTTCAATAAACCGAAAAATTGTACAACCATCATGGCAGCTCTTTACCATCGACTGCCAGGAGGCACTGGACGCCGAGAGTCCGTCTTGTAAAGCGACTTTCAACTGATGATTTTTTTCGACCAATACATTTGAAGTTTTCTTTTATTCATATTTTGTCATCAAACCCATCGAGTGGTCAACTACCTGATACAATCATTTGAAAGGACAACATTCGTGTATCATTTAATAGATTGTCTGCACGAGTCTTGCATGTTTTGAATCCTGTTTCAACTTTCTTTGTATCAAAAAGACGATGGAACAATGGGAGATAAGTGAAATCACCTGTGTGAAAGACGACCTTTATAAACATGTGATAGAAAAAACGAATGACAATGGTAGTACAACCACCGATACTTGCTACGATTCTGTTGGATCCACGATTCAATAGAGCAAATTGAATATCTGGACAACTCACTCAATGCCGTAATTTCAAAGGCATCTCCTTACACAGAAGATCTCTTTGAAGACAGGGTTCATCTTGGAACTCAGTGTGGCGGAAGTCGGTGAGAATGCGTTTTGATACGAAACCTTCGCGCATTGTAGAACTGCATTCATGCAGAGCAGCAGCTCTCGAACGACAATTTAGTACTCGGACAGTGGGGGAGGAGTATTACTCTGAGTCTGGAGTAATCTCAGAGTTATATGTTGTGATTAGTGTTGGATTTGAGCTTGATGGTAAGTAATAGGGGGAATGAGAAAACGCAAATTTCGACCAGACGTTTTTGGGTCGTAACCAAAGACGGAAAAAGTGATGAGATATCAAGGCAATTCTTTTAGTTCCACTCTCATCCTCACACATAGAGCGGTCGCGAATAATTTTGAAAATAGATGAGGCATAAATGAGTTTATGTTTGATGCTTGACGGGGACTCTCCAATGCATGCATTTGGTGCTACCCGTATGCTTTAAACAAGGTCCGTAGATACTATTGTGAATAGAAATTTCTGGTAGGTCCACGCATGTGAAGATCCAAATAACACAAGGTGACATTCCACGCTCAATCACGCGCAATTCACGCGTAAACCACGCGTAATTACACATGACCCTAAACATCCGTGGCTATGCGTGACATTGCTGCAACATCTGTCGGCAGTCCAGAGGCTAAACAATGTGATAGGACCTCAATTTCATGCTCAGGGAAGATAGAACATGCTTAGCAGTTCATGCGTGGTTCAAGCGGCAACACAGACAACCGTAGACGACGCGCAAACTATAAACGCTCGCTCGCGCGTATTCATAAACACTCCCCATGTTTTAACAGCATCAGATCAAGTGATTTCTGACTCTTAGTGCAGCGCGTATGTGCACGCGTAGAAGAATAGATATCTTTAACCACGGATGTTTGGGGTGTTCCGTAATTGCGCGTGAATTACGCGTGGCATGTCACCTAGAGAAATATTCCGCCGAGGATCATTATATAATTTATTGCATCTATATAATGAATTCAGAAAAATCGGACTTGTATCAATATTCAAAGAGCAAAAAGTAGATAGGTCAATGCTCCAAAATCTGATTTTCTGAATTAAGAAGAATTTTACTGCAACAGATACCGTGTGGGCGTTGCCGACAAGACCCTGGAAGAAGCAAGATTGCATTCTAGATTCTATTCTTTTTGTGATGGTTTTGTTACCTTCAATTATTCCATGTAGACTGCTTCTCGAATCCATTTGTCATCTTTTTTAATTAAGAAACGTCAATACTGATAATTATAAGTTTGTTAAGAATCTTGAGAAAATTAGGCTTACACCTATTAAAGTGGCTCGATCATAATTCACAAAAATGATGCAAATTGATATTCAATCAATTTGATTGAAGCAATGTAAGGCTTATCCATACCGTGAAATATTCTTCTCCTTCACAGAGTATATCTTCACTCTTCAGTGTCGGGGATGAGACGAGGCAGTGCAGGGGAACCCACCCGTCAACTCCAACACTGGCTGTGAACCCTCATTCTTTCATTCATCAGTTAGAGCTTAATCATTAGGTTCGTGCAGGTGACGTCCATATTCAGTGACTGCGACGCCATCATGAAGCAAGTCGTAATCACATATAGCCTAACAGTGCATCCAGAGGCGTCGCTAAGGACACATCATTGGGGGGTGTTTGCTAAATTTTACCTGATTTACAACTAAGAACCAAAATTTACCTGATTATTGCACACACGCATACTCACACACACATTCCAACATGTTTTATGATTATAACCTGCAGAAGAGGTAGCTAGTCATCTAATCGGCCGGAAATGACGCCTATAAATGAAAAATAATTTAATTGGTGGTTCATACGAATATTATTCATATTGAGTAGTCTCGACTGCTAAGGAAATTTTCGATGGTGTTTGCATCGAGAAAGTTAACACGCTGTTAACAATAAACTTAAACAACGCACAGAGATGACGGTGTGCCTTATTCATACCGTGCGCTTTCCGCGGTGCGCGTGTGACTGACGCGGTATGAGGAAGGTTCGATGAAATCCACCGTAGAGATGACGTCATCTCCTCAAGGGACAACGCAATAGCCAGAACTTATATGAATCAACGGCTAAATACACTACACAGCTAGGCAGAATGAGTTGCAGGCGTTTCAGCGTCAGGTGATTCAGTGCCAATATTCACTGGCCACATTGTAGGTAGGGTACTGGAATTACATTTCAATTGCACTTAGAATAGAATAGAATAAATGTTATATTGATAATGGAAATCATGCATTACAATTTTACAATGATCGGGTATAAGCAATGGTCAAAACATAAAGTCAATCAAGAAAAAACGATGTATCAACAAAGAAAATTGAACTTCTACAAGAATGCATCAGTTTACTAAGTCATGCTGTTGTATAACGCTGTACAAAATGGGAAAAAAGAAGCTCGGCGAGTTTCGGTTCGGCAGTATGGCACAAGTAGCTTGCGAGACAAACGTGGCTGAGTCAAATGGGAAGGTGCTAAGTGGTGAAGCTGATTGTCACTATAGTCAATAATTCCTTTGAATGCTTTTAAGGCCAGATGCTCACGTCGAATTGCTAGAGGTGTGAATCTATCACAATAACATTCGATGCCACAAATTATACGGTGGCATCGTCGACGAACTTTTTCTAGTCTCTCCGAATTTTTCTTGTTAATTCCAATTAACAGCGGAGCATTGTATTCGAGCGTTGATAATATTACAGCATTATAAATCAGCATCAGTTCTGGTTTGGACAAATTGTATTTCAAACGCTTCAGTATGAATAACCGACGACTGGCTCGCTTGCATAGTTATCCACAAAAGAGTCCCATGTCAAATTGGAGTTGAATAGCACACCAAGAATTCGGAGCTGATCCTTGAAAAAGGGGTTTGACGGAGAGAATATCTGTCTGTTGCGCACAAGCATGCACTGAGTCTTTTCACGGTTTAAAGTGAGGCCATGTGAGGAACACCAAAGGTCGATATTGTACATCTCAGTCTCCACTAGCAAGTCAACATTGTCACTATTACAAACTGGCAACGCTAAAAGCACATCATCGGCATATTTACACATTACAGCTGATTTGTGTCTCGGCTTCAAAGAACTCATATGGACACAGAATAAAAATGGCGAAAGTTTCCCACCTTGAGGTATACCTGATGTGACCTTAACAATGGAACTCTGTTTGTCTCTCACTTTGACATACTGTCTACGATCCTGCAAAAAATTACAGCACCACAATAAAAAGTGCTTAGGGAACGCAACATTAATAAGAGATTCTACTAAACTTCTATGAGTGACACGATCGAAGGCTTTAGCCATATCAAAAGACATGAGTAAAACTCCACTATTTTGTAAGTTGTCAAGGGATGATGTTATAAAGTCATGTACTCTGATATTCGCATGCAATGTAGAGTGGTTTGGTCGGAATCCATATTGGTCTGGTCCATAATGCATCAAAGAAAGATGGCTTCATAGAGTCGATAACATACTGCTCTAGGACCTTTGTGAACACAGAATAACACGGATATTGGTCGAAAGTCGCTTACATCAGGATTCTTCTTTTTTGGGATCGGAGTGACAGATGCCATTTTCCAAATTTCTGGGACAGTCTTTGTTTCGAGGGAGAGAAGCAATGAGATGAGAAATCGGTCCTGCTAGGATGTCACTCGCCACTTTAGCAAGAAATTGAGGGAATTCGTCAAAACCGGCCGCTTTTGACGTTCAGCTTCTCAAGATAATTCCTGGTCTTTTTCTTGAGAAACAAACAGTGATGTTCCATCACCATTGTCGTCCATATTCTCAATTAGCAGCTGGTAAATTTCAGACCAGTCCGATGATGGACAAAAATTAGACAGCAACGCAGTGTTTATGTCCTCATTGCTTTCATCACTGAAACTGTAGGAATCTGATTGTTTAGAAGTATCAGAAACAACTTTCATATTCCATTTGGTTTTCGCTTGAGTTTTGATATCCAATTCATCTTTGCTTGTTTGATCTCTTTGAAAATTTTGGTCTTATACATGTTATACAACTCGTAGTTTCTGTTACGGAACGCTGCATACCTTTGATTAATGAGTACCTTGAGCTTTGGTGAAAACCATGATTTTCTTTCCCGGTCATCTCCACAACTTGATAAGAATACTCTCTATCCTCTAAGGCACTATAAACAATCACATAGAAAAAATTGACATTTTTCATCTATTGAAGCGTTTTGGCGGTAAAATGAGTGCCATGGGAAAGAAGCCAATTCCTATTTAGAAAAGCAGCTACATATCTTTCACGGAAATCATAAACTCTTGCAGAATACGAACAATTCATTATGAGCGTTTTGACATTTAAAAAGAGTCTTACAACGGTTTCAAGATTACAGTGTTGTGTCAGAACTATCAATTTGTGGGCCCGATGTTCAGTGGGTTTCATCACAATCACCCGATTCACAAGATGAACAATAGTAAAATGAAAAAGCAGTCTTAGAAAGAAAATCTTATCCAAGATAGACGTTTTTTCCTAGTTTCGCTATTTATCCTAACTTGTACAAGTTGGAGTGACTGATTGAGATAAACTGTAGGCAATTGATTTACATCTCCAGCTATCACAAAAGAGATGTATTGAAAGTATCACAGAAAGTGACTAATACATCGCTTACCTCTGTATATTGACAACTGTTTCAAATTGGGAGGGACATAGATAACAATCATGATAATGTCAATAGTCTTAAAATAGACACAAAGACCACTCAAGAAATGATAGTTGCCGCGGTAACGCTATAATTTCAATTGTAAATTGCACCGTACATATGCACAGACGCCTCCACCAATCGCCTCCCATCAGTTCTATCTTGACGGATAAGAGTGTAGCCCAGAAATTGCTCACTTCTTCATCAGCCACAGTCTGAGTGAGCCAAGTCTCACAAAGTGCGATAACATCAGGGTTTTCACATGCAGCAATGACACGAACCTCATCAAATTTAGGTCTCAATGATCGAATATTCGTCAGTAAAATATTCGGGATTTCCATTTTCCTAAAAGCGCTCATTGAAAATTTTTGCCAAAAGATCTTGGGACAATTTTATTCCTGTATAGAATCACATCTTTCCTCCGCTTGTCCTTTTCCTATCTTTTGAGTTCTTTGCGCAGTTCCTTGTCTTTGATTGCTGAAGAGAAGCAAGGTCATTATTGATGTATACACATTTCTGAAGTCCAGATTGAATTTCGCTAGATTTCTGACATGTTTCCTCAGAAAACCGATAATTTTTCTTGGAAATTGCCAAACGTTTACTTTGATGAGTTCTTGGAGCACTAATCAACGAGGTTCTTCCAATTGCGATTATATGAGTGTTAGAGACCCAGCTGTCACACAATTGACTGCGAACCAGATATTTCTAGAATCTTTGATTCATCGTGTTGGCTTTCGGTCATTTACTGAGCCATCCGGTGGATTCTGCTATTCCAAGCAAAAATCAAATTAGTTTCGGTCGACTAAGACGGTTTTCAAGTTCTTCCAATGATGCCAATCTGATACATGGGTCAAAGTTTGCTTGATTTATCAATATTCAGATCATCAATTTTGGGACTGTAGAGATTCGCAAGTCCCGTTGCAACGACTTTCTGCTGGTCCAGATCTTCTACCAACTTCATCTCCAAATTCTTGAAATGATCATTAAGCTTTTGTTCTAAAATTCTTTTCAATAATCGACTTTTGTAAACAGCATGCATTTACCACCTTGGCTTGCGCTGTCCTGTGTAGTCATTAGGACTTTTACTGCATCCTTCAACGCTATAGTCAATTGCTCTTTGTTCAACTTGCCGATTTGAGAACTTGACATCCTTCGAATTGAAGTAAAAGAAAAAGAACCGTTTAAATCTTTTCCTTCAGGCATCATTCAAACTTAGATATTTTAAATTTAGCAGAGTTAACTCACATCGCCTTATGCTCCAATTTTTAAGAAAATGTGAGGCGACTGTTCCTCCCACAGAATTAGATTCATCTGCGCGGGCTTTTCTACGGTTTTCCTAGGAAAGGAAAGAGTTAATATGTAACCTTAATATGGGTGTAGCGAAATGGTACATCACACAGAATTAGACAACCTTTTGCTCCTGTCCTCGAATGGATAATTCGCGTGTATGCGCTTGCTATTGGACATGGCAAACAATAAGCTGTCATCAGCAGGGAGATAGGACAACAGAGCCATACTGAGAGATGCGTTGCGTGCTGTGATATCACTGCCTCGCACACACTCCCAAAACACACATCGATGCCTGGCTTCCATTCAATGTATGCACCATACAGGTGAGCGAATGCCGAGAGAGGATGTGAAAATCATCAAGTGAAACTAATTTTCGTACGCCTGCTAGCTTTCTTTAAGTAATGATCGGAAGGGCCCAATATTATGGAGAAAACTTGTTGGCAATGATCTGAATTCTTCGAATCTGAAGGAGTTTTGGCAATCGAAAGCACGTTTGCTGGGAACGTCACATTAATCCTTTTAAATCCTCACATTCACATTTAAATCACTTTTTTTTCCTATCCTCTGTAGAGGTATAAGGAAGTTCCTTTTTTGCGCCACCTAATAGGTTCCTCATATGTGCCGTCCATCCACATTCTTCTGATCACATTCAATAATCAACAGCATACTGGTTCTAGCAAACCGAAGCAGATAAACAAAATATTTAATTCTGTGGTTTCCTCACTGCTCGCATATTACAGTCATCCCTGGTAGCAGGTCGTTTTCAGCGCGCTAAAGCTTGACCGCTTTCCGCGTGACAAATACAAATATCATCGACAGCAACTAACCATATACTTTCTGGTGTCTTA
Source organism: Prostheceraeus crozeri (assembly GCA_907163375.1). Taxonomy (NCBI): domain Eukaryota; kingdom Metazoa; phylum Platyhelminthes; order Polycladida; family Euryleptidae; genus Prostheceraeus; species Prostheceraeus crozeri. The sequence goes on along the minus strand of CAJQUW010005684.1, from coordinate 265 downwards.
AGAAAGGGTAAGAATTTCCCCGCATTATGAATTGTTTTTGTGACAAGACGTGTTTTTTGTGGCTAAGAACCAAAAAACGGGCCCCCCCCCCCCCAGTGAATATTGGAGCTCGAATCGCCGGCAAACCGGCCGGTTTGAACCTGTACATTTCTCCATTGTATCCGTTGGGGTGGGGGGGGGTTACCTGAATCTTTTAATAATTTTCATATTGGGGGGGGGGGTGTCACAGGTCCCCCACACCCCCCCGGTCGCGTACGCCTCTGAG